>JAVFBZ010169275.1:0-16642 GCA_032466195.1 Katharina tunicata
CATCAAAGTCAACATCCATATGCACCATTTCTCTTTCTGAAGGGTTCATATCATTTCAAAAAGCATTTATATGATCTTGGTCCGCCATATGTTCTCATTCTGTAGGACGAACTGGATGCTGTACTCATGTCACTAGCCTAGCGACCGACAATGTCCATGGTCTAAATACATGTATGGTTGACAAGCGAGCATTAAGCATGTAGTCAGATGCTTGCTGTGCATCCTTTCGGTTATCGCTAGTATGCTTAATTACCAAATTTTGATATACCTGTAATTTTTAAAACATATTGACTTTCAAAGAGAATAAAGCCGAAATTACGTACCAGAGTAAGGGAACATGACATAGTATGCCACTATGACTAGCGTGTATACTGGGTTGATCATGTGGATCTAGTGATTGCTTAAAGAATATAGACCTAGAATCTGATAATATAAGTTTTTAATATCTGATTGATCTTTAACTAATGAGTAGGTTGTTGGGTGGGATTTATAATGATGATTTGTCATGCTAGAGGTACTCAGATTTACCCAAGGGAAGTAACTCTAAATGTTGATGGCAGCAGGCCAATATTTGATCCTATTGCTGATACATTTATGTGCAACCAGCACAGATACATTGAATTAATATTCTAAGAGTTCTATTATTTTTGAATATGTAAGCAAATAGACTGTATACATTATGATGTACATTGTACTTCCTTATGTGGTGGGTTTGTTACAGTGAGGCTGCACACTCAGCTATGTATCGACCAGTCAAAACCAGATATTATTGTACAGGACAGGTCTAACGGAATCTTCTGAATGACTAAAGGAGTATAAACAAGATGACTATTGGTGGACCAGCATATTGAGAGTTAAGCTTTCATAAGTTTGGCTTTTTTTAAAGGGACCTTGGTCTGTTGAAGGTTGTGATATTAACAAATAGCCAGCTAGTTTCACGGATCAGTTTTGAGTAATATAAAATAAGAGAAACTTCGAATAAGTTAGTTCCTTGGTCAGAGTCTCTCTTGTTCTATGTTTTTTTTATTCTATATAAACAGAATACCCAAGACTGAAGAGGGTGGATTGAAACTGGTAGTAGAGTCAAGGAGGCCTTGAAAAGGGGTCTGTAGCTGCCTTCCTGGTCTTTTATACCAGAGGAAGTACACGTACCTCATATAAATGTCATAACTGAGTAAATAATGTTTATTTAATAAACAGACAAATAATTTAAAACAAGTAAATAACTAAAAAGACATTAACTTATTTATTTTGTGTATTTGCAGTTGGTATGGTGTTAGCTGGCCTTCCCCTGAGTTGGGTGGCCGGAATCTATCAGTGGACTGGAACCTTTTACTTCACCTTTCTGATATCATGGCTGCCGGTTTTACTCAGCTTATCGGTTGTTCTTTTTGAACCAAAACACAAAGAATCTTCTAAGAAATCACAGTGACTTTCTCAGGTTTATCAAATCTTTTACTTATTTGTAACTTTTACTTTTACTTAATTGTAACTTAATTTACTTATCTCAATTGTAACTTAATTTACTTTACTCAATTGTATCTTGACCAACCACAATAAAATATGTTTTTTTACTCTTCAGGTATGTATATGTTTTGTATTTTACATCACCACAATTAAATTTTAACAGTAATCGTGATTAGTAGCTCTGTAACAATACATGCCATTGTAACACATATACTCTGACAAGAACTGTTCTGATAGCTCATCACGGTGAATATGTATTTATAAATTTCAATCTTTGAGAAATCCGTATAGTTGACAGAATAAGAAAATATTCATTGCATTTGTTAGGCTCTATTTGAATACCCGATTTCTGTTTTCTTTACCAGTATCAAATTACAGTGCAATATAACATAATTTTCCAATATTGTTGATGTAGTGAGTGGAGGAGCAATCTCGAGAAAGATACAAGTTGGTTTTAGTATGTTTTACAAGGAGTAAGTCTATTATTGTCTAGTCAATAACCATCATAATGTAGTGCAGTATTGTTATTTGCTTATTTTAAGTTGTCATGTAAAGTTAGACTTATGAAAACCACCTTGAAATAAAGCCACGTATAAAAGTATGTCAAATACAGGTCTTGTCAGGACTGCAACTGTTGTGTTACGAAGGACTTCAAGTGAATTTTCAGTGAAGTGTTCATGATGAGACAGTGAGGCATTCTCCACATGTTGCCCTTGGGTTTCTTCAATCTTGTCTTTTTTTAAATGGCTGGTCGGCCTAGTGGCCGTATTCTATGAATCCGAGGGTAATGTCGCCATTCAACTTTCCAGGTAGACGCTTAAATAATTATATAGAGAGTGTCAGTCTACACCTTCTAAAAACATGGTATAAAAGTACCTCTTGCCTCTTGTGAATGTATTGCGATAGTCCATAGCACTACATGTAGTGTGATACTACTGCAATACTCCGGACACTTGCAATATTATTACAATAGTGTTGTTGGGAGGATTAGGTTAAAATAAAGCACATTATATATTTTTGAATTGTCAAAACATACATTCATGCAGTAGGCTATCAGTTATTATGTTAGTAAGTTTCTATAACTCTGAAGCACAGTTAATTTAGTGTTTTCTAACTTTGTGTATGTCATCCATTGTTTTTAAATGACCCATTTATTTGTTTAACGGTCTTAGCAACTAGGCCGAAATATCGCTTATCAATATACCCAAAAGTTGAAAATCCATCAAAGTTATGTTCCTGCGATGTGCCCAGCTTCTTAATGCCGATTAAACAAGTAATGATACATTAATTATGGGAGTGAAGCTACCCAGTAAGGCCTATGTGCTTGGATTAATCTAAATACAGCCAGTACAAGGGTTCCACAGGGATGAATTAAACTGGTTACTAAATAACTTAACTGAAGTAACCTTGATACAATGTCATCATAAAAATACCCTGATAAAACACTCGTTATAAAAAAAAGAACCCCTGATATGTTTTTGATGTGAATCGACCTTTCAAGAAAAGACAATACAAACCCAATAGGGTAATTCAATACTAATTCTAAGTGTGAAATAACATCAATGGAATCGCATTTAAACAAAACATAAACCCGTAAATGAACGAGTGTAATAACATTGATACAAAAACTCCATTCAAGCACATGTAACTACAATAATAGAAAACCAGGTACATTTCTTTAGGGTAAAATTGCGAACAATTTAGGTTTAAGTACGTTATTTTTACCTTTTAACACGTGGTACATGTATCGATACTGTAATAAACTAATCGCACAGGCCTCCTGCTAAAAGTATCCGATATTTTTTGTGATAAAAGGGTTAAGTCTGAACATCGTTCCTGTTTGAGTATTAAGCAGTTGGGAACATGCCGTTACATGTATGTATGCCACGCCTTGCGTCTCGGCACCTTCATAGTCTGTAACTGTCAACCTTGAGTTCGTAAGTGACAATTTTGACGTCAGACAATTAATCCACTTTTGGGAAGAAAAAAGCGTGAACATTTCCCAGGACAGATACAGAAAAGGGGGCAAGACATCAAAAGCGGGTACATCTGGTTGCCCGAGACTACAAGTCATATGAATGAAATAACATGGATAATGCCCACTTCAATTACGTTTTTTAACAGTCAGAATCCAGCAATCATAAAAGTTAAATAACCTTTTTTGAGCAACATTGTAACAGAGCTGAATTCAACATATAAGTGAAATACCCCAGGTAAAAGTACATTTAAATGAACTCAATATGTATATAAGTGGGGGCCGCGCCGTGGCTCAGTTGGTTGAGCGATGGACCACTCAGGTCCGGAAGTTTTCCGGTGGCTGCTGAAGTTCGCGGGGTGGTTTTCTTACGACGTTTTTCCCGGGTTTCCATCATACACCGGCAACGCAAAGTCGTCATATAAATGAAGTAGCCTTGAGTACGACGTTAACCAACAATCAAATAAATAAATATGTAAGTTAACTAACCCAAAACACCATTAAAACATACAAGAGTACAGACATTTTTTTATTGGAATACCTTGAAATAAAAAAGGAGAAAGCATCCAGCAAATAGTAATAAGCATCCATTCAAATGTGTGACATAATCCTACGGTTGTCTTTAATGAAAATAGCATTTATTAAGAGTGGAATAACCTTCATAAAACATCATTCAACATAAAGAATACAATTATACAACAGGAATAATCTTACTGTAACAATACCATTTATTCATCAAGAATACACCAGTGAGGGGAAAAAACCCAATAAACGTATCAAATTTGGACAGAATATGATAGATGAAGCTATCTAGCAAGGTGTTAACATTTAAATTTTTCATCATAACAAATTTCCAAAACGAGTACTTTTCGCCTTTGCTCCGGTAACGTGGCATGTTTAGCTTGAATACCAAGCGATTCTATTCCAAATTCAGCATAATTTATCATCATTTTACTCGTCGTGTGATGTAGAGCTAACCTTCATTGCTGGAACATTAAATCATACAATAATCCAACATACCATAAATCTAAATATGAAAGAATAATATTTGATAGTAACTTGAATATGAAACATATTGATCAGTTAATAGAGGTTTTAAGTAAAAACAAATCTTAAATCGACAGGTTTAGGCAACGATTAGATGAACTTGAATCCAGTTACGAAAGAATTACAAGTATGTAATTTATAGACCAAACTATGTCAATTACTTAGTCTGGAATGCTCTTAAAACGGTCTTGTCATTTGACTTACGAAACTGACAAACTACTGGCGCGTCTATTTGGACAGCTTTTTGACTATTTGAAGTGACATTTAAATTTTAACGCGTTTAAAACAACGATAAAAACTAGTAGAAATGTTTACTGAGTGTTAATAGATATCAAAGGACACGGTAATGCTGACAGACTGTATACATCGGGTATTTAAAAACACCATAAAATGTTTGAATTATAAAAGATGGAGAATTCATTAAGTAAAAGTCTTGATGTTATAGGCCTTCTATGGAAGATCCAAACTTGGAAGACATTTAAATTTTAACGCGTTTAAAACAACGATAAGAGCCCGTACAAAAGTTTACTGTGTGTTAATAGATATCAAAGGACACGGTTTTGCTGACAGACTATACATCGGGTATTTCAAAACTCCACCAAATGTTTGAATTACAATAGATGCAGAATTCATAATGAAAGTAAAAGTCTTGATGTTATAGGCCTTCTATAGAAGATCCAAATTTGGAAGTCATGTTGGTGGTGTTGCGACATGACTTTAGTAAGTTGCTCTCATCGTCAACCACATGCAGCTGTTTATATCTTGTAGATGTGTTTTACTGATGATGATGATGATGATGATATACGATAATACCCATCATTGTTTGGAGTTTCACTTGTAATATCGCCTGTAACGAGAATCAGACCTGTGGAGCTACTTTCGCGACTTTCCCGTGTGCTACATGCAAGGTGCTCCCTGAACCTAGATTCTCCAGGAAGCCGATGTGTTGCATCGCTCTGTTTTACGTTTTTTCTTTCTGCCAGCGACATCTATAGAGAGTGATTCGCTGCGCCTATCGATCTGGTACACTGTGAAATAACCTTAATAAGGCGAAAAACTGCAGTCGAACAAACAGTTATGTTTTTCCCGATTTCGAGACAATAAGCACAAGATAGGTACATATGTATTAACTAATTATTTTTAAGCACAGTAGTCGATGGTCTGCATGGTGGATTGTGGAAATGAATCTCCCTTATGTTTGTTTTTGGACAGGTTGTGTTTATGACATACAAAAGCGAAGGACTCGATCCACTCATCACTTGACATGTGTGACAACCGCTACGTTATTAATGTCGCATAGAATTGAGTACCTGAACGATTATGTCTTTACGCACTAGCGAGCATTATATAGTTATATCACAGATTGCAACGGGACAAAATACTGCAGTATGAATTGGGACAGGAATTAAACAGGACATTAACAAGACAAAGTATATCGCTCGTCAGTCTAGGCCACCTAATTCTGACTGCTTGAGCGATCGTGTCATCCATGTTAAAGAGACAACCCACGTCAGACGTCCAATATTTCGTAGAGGTTCAGGTTGCCTTGTACACGGCGGGTTTTTTGTTGTTCTGTCGGCTGTCACTGTCATGCCAAAGCTTCGTGATAAATGTTGCCTAGCGGCTGTAGACAGTTAAAGTGTCACTTTCCTACACTGACACCATGTAAACTAGGCTCTACTTAGCGAATTCCATTCAGCTCTCACATAAATACTGCCTAAACTGTTTTGTCTATATGTCAAGCTCTCGACTCTACGCTACTTCACTAAGCAGCACATTGAACGACTAGTGATGAGTGTTTAACAGTGGAAATCTTAACGGTTTTATCTGGTCTTACTCGTGCATGCCATCTACCCCCCACACTTCCCCACAATCAGTCTAGAATTTCAGCACATTAACTTCTAACAGACGATTAAATACATACAGATTCATTCAATGTCAATTCCGCTGTCTTTATTTTTCTTAACAGTGTTTTTTATTACCTCTGCGATAAGATAGAGGGTAGTGTATTAGTCTAATCTCAGTCAGCCCGTAATAAAACTCCCTAACCCCTTCGGCACTGGTTATTCATAACTAGTTATGACAGGTATGTGTCAAAAACTTATATTCAATAGGAGAGCAGATATAGTGAAAAGTATGAGTGACACGAACCCTCCAGACATTGATTAAAGATAGGACAGATTTTTTGACAACTTAACAAATTTAATAATGAATTGTAGTTAATCAGTGATCTGAAATGTTAAGACCTCTTGTCTGTTTTCAGAGGAAATGAGATGAGTGATCTCGTGTCAGTGTATTGTTATGCAAGAAAGGCTGCCATGATGGCTAAAATAACTTGACCTTAAATTATCTAATCCCGGCACATCCTCATAGGTTAACCTTTTCTATACAAGGACGCTTGTCATTTTCCATGGTTAGATCACTCATTAGATGGGCGTTTTGTCTCCAGGCCGATAAGCATGTCTTAACTGTCAGCTCCGCTTATCTCCTATATTATACAGAATAGGCAGCATCCGCAGTAAGACTGGCCTTTTTTAACTGCCTCAATTATCAAATAAGCGTTTCACACTTCCAGTTTAACGACTTTCAGTTTGGAACTTTGTTTTATTGATGGTCTTAAACTCTGCAACCGCTACAGCCGCTGTGTGTCCCTGGTAGAGGCTACGTATAGGCTCCATTAGGTTGCAGTTTTAAGCAGTCGAGGTTTCCATTTTTTAGGGTTTTTTCCATAATTTTTCTCTGTGGGAAAACGTTTGAACCACAATCCACTGGTAATCTGCGCGTGGAGGAGTTGGATATGCCGTAAGCTGATTGGATAATGTTTCCGATTGGGCGGATCAGTATGCCAGCTGATTTCAAAGGGGGATATCATAAATAAATCGTCTCCACGTCTAAACAACAGTTTTATTCTTGTCGGAGTCTTTTGTTGGGTTTACTGGGAAGGGAAGTATAGGTGCTCCTCAACGTCTGGTGTTATCCATGCAGACAACCCTGACTGGACTGCCCCTTGTATTGTCTGAGAAACCCTACGGATTTGACGACACCGAACAGGTCCGAATCTTCTTAAAATATGGATAACTTTTTAGCGGTTCTGGTGCTCATATTTGGAAACAAACTTTCTATCGGAAATATCGATTATTTTCTGCCAATTCGGAAATAATAAGCTTTTTCGGATATTTAGAAAAATGCTTAGCTAGTACCGAACTCGCCTTAGTTTGAACAGTATTAATCCAATGGAGATATCTCCATCATTATTAACGTGGTCTCCAAGATGAAGCACACTAAGTTAAATTGGACTTGGCTGGTACTTACAGTGCTGGGGCTGTTCGACAGGTGCCCGGGCTGTGAGGTGGTACGTATACCCATGTGTAAACGGATGCCCTATAACATGACTCGTATGCCAAATCTGTTACATCATAGCACTCAAGAGAATGCTATTTTAGCCATAGAACAATTTGAGGAGCTAGTTGATCAGAACTGCAGTGATGTGCTATTATTCTTTCTTTGTGCCATGTATGCTCCCATATGTACTTATGAATTTCACTCGGACGCTATTCCTCCCTGTAAAGGGGTGTGCGAACAGGCACGCGCCGGCTGTGAGCCTATCGTGAATAAATATAACGTCTCTTGGCCTGAGGGTTTGGACTGTACAGATCTGCCCTTGTATGACCGAGGGGTCTGTGTCTCACCTGAAGCCATCGTCTCAACTCTCCCTGAAGGTAAGACATAATCGAAACAATCCCTAAATATATTTACCAGTGTATTTTTCATATTAAACCAGAAAATGTCTCACGGGGACATCGATATAAAGAACAATATTATAATTATTTATATAGTCAAACACGCTTAATCCATTAAGTTGCCATGTACTGTTATGAAGCTCGGACACTCGTTTTCAACATTTAAGCTAAGTTTATTTATAATCAAAAAAACTTTTAAAGGTTCGTAGATATCGATTTTTAAGACTTAGAGCAATTTTATTTTTACTTCTTACATTTAGTGAAAGAAATAATTGCATCCCTTTTAAAAGTACCTAGTTTTACCTTAATGATATCCTAGAACTAAATTACGAGCAGATTGATACATTAACAGATAAACACCAGCGTTATTCAACAATGTAGATGGTATAGGCCCAACCATCCCAATATGTTCGTCTGCTGACACTATTACGGGACAAAATGTCAGAACTGGGATGGAAATCAGGGTCGAATCTCTTCCCACGCATGTGTTGCGAAATGTTTCATTCTTCAAAACCTGAGTTACACTGGATGCTATAGGCGAACTCAGCAATGGAAGGAATCCACCACAGCGACATGCTGCAGTATCCTCTGGGTAACTCTGCAGTTTATATGTGTGGTTGCGGGGGTGCAATGATTACTCATACTAAGGATGTGCAGGAAACGAAAATTGCCCTCTAAGTGACATAAAACAAGTAAACTAAAAAGTGTTTACAGTTTGAAAAAAGATCGTTGATATGTTAAGGAAAATTTCTGGAAAAAGGCACCATGCAGCAGGGTATTACGAAGATCTTAAAAATAAAACTGTGGAATATATGAATATACATGTTTAGGAATATTCCACCGATCACTTCCTCCAGATTGCGCTATACTCACTGCTTGGGAAAATCTGTATCTCTTATTCCCGAAGGCTTCGAGAGTATTCCTTTAAACTTTAAGGGTCTTTTTTACTTTCGTCTACAAATGACTTAATTATTTACAGATGCACGTAACCATCAACGTGATTCATAATGGACATTTTCTTTTGGTACAGCCATTTTCCCCCAATTATAGCCTCTCTTTAGCATAGCATCTTCAAACAAAAGAATTAATATGAACTCAGGGGTACACAAAAAAGTTCCATCATTTAAAATCATCATTTGTTCATCTTATTATGTTTGGTTTATTGTCAAATGTGTTTAAAGTTATCTCCCAAGAATGATTATGTTAATGATTTCTAATCAGTGCGAAGTATACAGTTATGACACTTTGATGAGGTCTATACCTGGTAATACAGGCCATCAGAAGTCGACAGACTTAGGCTGATGGCCGAGGTATATATACGACTTTGTTGGTCCGTATGACTCGGTAAAAGACATTATCTGCTCTGTTATATGACGGTCTTTAAATAAGCATACCCTTTCATCTGATATCCGAGGCAAAATCTCTGTTCTTTTGTAATTCCGACAAAAGTATTAATTAAATAGTTTGCTGTTTGTCAGAAATGTTACATACATGTATTTAAATTAATGTCGTTTGACACAAACTGGTGATATTATAAATTTAATGACATTTGGATTAAAAGTATAAATGAATAATTTGCAGATTCTATCAAATGGGATAAACTAGAAGTTATGTATTTGCATGTGCATATATAGCAAATAAGACGATCGTGAAAGATATATAGGCCTATGATTTGCTTGTTTGATTGGCAACCAACACTGACACCACAACAGATAGGTTTCTTCTGACCTTACATAGCTCAGAAAGCACTGGCTTATTTACAGTACTAGTTCATCAACACACCTGCTAAACAGAATTCGGGATAAATGGCGATGAATCAATACTGCCACAAATAGAAATTAAATATAATTTATTTGTCAATTAAATTAAAGAAGTCTATCTGGAATTGAGTCTGAATCCTTAAATTGCGGTAAACTGGAGTCCCTTCTAGATTATGTAATGTTGGAAAATCACAGTTGGAGATTCCTCTGCAATAAACAACTTCAACGAAAAAAGTGTTTGCCGTATCATTATACACTCCAACGCCTTCACATAATGTATGCTTTGTGTATTATGTTCAATTCTATAAGCCCGTCGTTGTCAGTTTGTAACTTATAGGGCCTTAGTCTTAAATTATGTCACCTCGATATATTTAGTGCAGACGCCAGAATGGCATATCAGGTTACGTTAAAACACCTCACCTTTACATTTAAAGGTCTGCATAGTAAATGTCCCTCGAATATAAACTCTGAAAGTGCATCACGACCTCAATCGTGTTTTTATATTTTCATTCTTAAGTCGCTGCATGGATATGGTCTAGCCGCCTTGTCATCTTATATGTTCTATATACACTAGTAGCCCAACAACTTGCTTGGTACTTACTATAGGCATTAACACACCTAACTTAGACCACCCTAGCCAAGCCAACCCTTAGAATATTTAACAGTCTCAAATTTCTCTAATTGTTAGCATAACACATAAAGTGTAGCCCACATCACAAAATACTGTCAAATTTCACAGACACCTAAATCAAGAAGATGGTCATTCTATCCCGAACGGAAATTCTTCCACAAACCACCGAATTCTTCAGCAAACCACCAAATGACGTGTTCCATTCTTTGACTCAGAACTGGCTCAATAGAATGATAAGCTGTGAAATGTTACAGATGCTTTGCGTTGTAAGGAATTTAATGCTAGTGTTATTTTCTTTGGGCTGTTAGAACAGTGATTGTTATTCATTGTTATTGATTGTAAACATTTCTTGAGATCAAACCGCAAATCAGCTCAACAATAAGCAATGGCCCACCTGACCACCTTGTAACACAAAATATTACTCCCAGGCTTCAAATAATGCCTGCTAACTTTATCCTGGTGATAAAATTCCGCTCACGTTTTAAGTTTCACTCTCCGTGATTATGTGCTCTCAGCACCTTTGTTGTGGCGCGCAGATATGAATTTAAGTGAAGACAAAGAAGTTAACGTGTCACGTTGTCTGCTAATTGTTTTCGAGAGCAAGATCCCGGAATTTGACGGAAATCCACTGTTTAGGTACTAAAAACTGGTTTCAGTGATTTCTAAAAGCATCTTTCGAAATTAATGATGAAATCGTTTGAGATGGAAAATATAAGTCTAAATGATGTCCCTTCATGTACGGAAGTCGGGATAAATGAAATCTGACCTGCCTTCTCTTTGACGAATAATTTGCCATTGAAGATGATATTTTAGGACCACATACATTTTCCTATGTTTTGTAAGAAAGAAACGAATACACATTAATAAGAAATTACAACCATTTCATTTTCTAAAAAACTGTTTGAACTTAGTACCAGTGGCAATGTGTTATTAAAGAGACATACATTGTATATGAAGTTAAATAAAGCCGGAAAACTGTTCAGTTCAATGCTTTTATAATAAACTGATGTGAAAAGATTATAGATGAGAGTAATCATAACGATTTAATTTTTTCATTCTATGTCAAATAAGGATTCTTATTGTTTGCGTGGAGTTTGTTAATTTACAATTTGTCAAATTATTAATTTGTGTTATTGTTTCTATAATGAGCTGCAATTCTACTCTATTTTGCTGTTTGGCTGAATTATGCAGTTTATTCTGAGAAGATAGTTTAGTTTATTTATGTGGGATATTTTGACCCTTACATGTTGTACCATAAGTTCTGAAAAAAGTCTTTGTGGGATGTTCCGATCTTACAGGTGTGACGGTGTAATATGGGATTGACGTCAGCTGTACACTCAAACAGATATAAGCAGTGCTGGTGGAGACCTCCAAGAAGTCTAGAGCCATATGCAGGTTGAGCATAACGATGTCGACCGACATGAATCACAGCCTATGTCGAATGCCACGATAGACATTGTGCCACAAAGTAGAAAAAATATACGACGAATGTATCGTTCAGGACTAGAAAGGGTTTTAAAAAGGCCAATAATGATTACTTTCTAGCTTTTGAGTCTCCTGTAGTGTTATACAGTCTACTTGATGACAGTAACTCAGGCTAAATTAGCGAGAAGCTGAGTTATCCAATGACCTTGGTGTTACAGAGGAAAACTGAAAGACTACGCGAATCTTCTCCAAGAATTCAGCAGTATATTTAGGCACCTATGGTGACAAAGTAATAAAAGTATTAAAAGATCTACAGAAAGCTCAGCAACAAATGTTGACTTTAACAGAACGATGATGTTGACAGTCAAACTAATAACACACTCAGCGATAATAATGGCCAATCACTACGTAATATTGCAGGACAATATATTCCCTGCACCATAATACAATCACGCAATCGTTTTCTAGTTGGATATATTGAAGAAGCCTTGTAGAATTCTCTGAAACACGATTATCACGCCTAACGGGAAATATGTCTATCGCAGAGGCTCTTAATGCATTGGAGACATTACAGGATATTTCAACAATTCGTCATAAGAAATTAAACGGCAATCCTATATAGTTCTTAGAAAACGCTTGGAAATCTATAAACATGACAAACCAAACCATTCCGATGACATGAGGTTTAATCAGCTCAAACTGTTCGGTACTGGATAAAGTTCATACGGCATCATGTTTGAAGGACCAATTCGGTTAACTAACGAATGACCCTAAAATTTCCGCCAACAATCAGTATAGGCGTGGTCAAAAGCACAGTTTAATCCTTATTTTGGGACAAGGAGAGCGGGAAATCCAGAGAGTACAAAGGTCAACTCGACTGACGTTAGCACGATTACTCCACTCAATCCCAACCAAAAGCTAGCTGTTATGGTGTGAAGAGACATTGAATCTAAAGTCTGTGAGAAAAGGATAACCTTCTTTGTTTGTCTTGTTTGGACAGGTGATATAACTCAAAAGAGTGCAGATCTAAACAAAAATGTGACGCTAATGGTTGTTCAATAACCATTCAAAAGATGCACAACTCAGAGCCATGTCAGTGGGACAGTGCCTATCTTAGATGATATACGTATTCTCCCTCTAGTCAGAGCTAAGTTCAGATCTTAACATTTAAGAATTCGAGCAACGGTCTCGTCAAGGTTTAGCTTTCGTACCACTCGCCAAACATACTAAGATGGGCTTGTATTTTATAGGAGCTGTTAACTCGTCGCGGGTCCCTTCTGTATTTTCTGTCGATTTGTTGAATAGATTGATCTAAAAAGTTTAACGACTTTACAACTTAAGTTTCCGGGTCCCAGATAGTTTCTGAAGTCTAGGTTGTAGCCCCTGATACAAAGAAATGCATTGGAATTGCTCAAGGATTCCTGTGAAAAAAAGGAGTGAGAGATAAGAAATTGGACTAAGGTGGGAGGCAAGTCCCTGTCTGTTCCAAACAACTCTTCTCTTGAAGAGGACAGATTAGTTTCATTGGAGCGGAGGTACGCAAAAACCCCAAACGAGGTCAACAGCTATCGGACATAATAGGTAAGTATTTCAAGAATGATTGGTCTAAACTCATATAGACAAAAAGACTGTGGCAAACTATACATCCGGTTTATTATCTCCCTCACCATGGAGTTTACCGTCCAGTACTCCTCAAAGAGTTGATCCAGCCCGTTCATCCGAGGGAATTTATCCCAATTCTTTTCTGTGCAAGGTATCTGGATTATTACAAAAATTGTTAATGCATTAGGAGAAATTTTCTTGAATGGACAGGCTGGAGAGACGGATAGGTTTCCGCGAACAGCATAATTATTTACTGCAGACGTTTTGACCTGTACAAATTACAGACTGGACCTTTTTCTTCAAACGACCAGAAGCACGATGTACGGAGAGAAAATGAGATTGGCATACCAGTCAACAAAATAATGCAAAGCCATCTTTTAGAACGCCAAATAATCTGGACGGTTAGGGCGTTAAGCGTTAGGGATTGGATCGCATCCGGCAATGGATTGCATTGAAATGATGTCAAAATCAATCGGGTTTTAGAAAGGCAAACAGTTTGCAGATATCCTTATACTATATGACCCATTGGATCTAGCTTCAGTGGACCAATGCAGGAGTGACAAGGGATTCACGTCAGCTGTACACAGAATGTCAAGGATTTGTAGACTCAAAAGGTTTGGATGCAAGGGCCCCTTACCCATTGAGATGTGCCATACCTGACGGAATTTGCGAAATTTGAGAAATCTAAGATCCTGGAAGAGATGCTCAAATACAATGATCATAGAATAATACAAATTGGTTTGTTTGTTTGTTTGTTTGATTGGTGTTTAACGTCGTACTCAAAGGTATTTCAATCACTTGACGATGGATTCTCCACTTCTTAATCTGCTCTACTCAATACGGCGGAAAACCGGGAGGAAACATCGTAAAAACCGCCCCCGCGATTGCCGAAGTCACCTCATGTGACCCACTCATATACCTCAGGTCCACTGGGAGGCTTAAACCCATGTGGTACATGGAAGGAGGATCTGCAGTCAGGCGTGCTAACCACTGAACCACTGCGCGGGCCCCTAATACAAATTGGAAATACGTACTTACGAAACTTAATTCGGCATATGCTGTAAGTCTAGGGATTTCTCAAACTGAAATTGAAAACTTACTAATAACAAATGAGGAGCAATAGTCAATAAAGGGACCGCTTGGCATTTACAGCTTGAGCACAAGAAGAGCTCTGTAATTTATACTTTAGTCATCAGTGCTTACACCCCTGAACCTTTCGACTGGTTGGGTTGCTTCAAATGTCAGAGACTTCTTCAGAGTAACTGAGGTTTGTTTACGTTCATCTTTACCTTGAAAACAGAATCACCCAAACCAACTTCCCGTTGACAATTATGTGGACAACTTGGACATTCATGATATTCATGAAAGATCATGTAGGCAAGTTAGGGTATGCAAACGTTTTGGATCGTTTGTGGAAGAAATCGTGTTCATACGTTACTTTTCGTAAACTTAGGAAACATCCAGGTTTCACACGTATGGCGAATTAACTCTGCCTATTCGGATCATTTCACTTAAAATATGGTCGCACCAGGAATGGGATATCTTATTCAATGTATGTGATCGTACCTGCACTACACTTACATATTGTGGCAGATACTTCCACTGAATTGTTTCTTCCAACATGCGTCGGTTTGTAGCACACCACGGCAGCGGCTGTCCCCATACATTTAATCTGACAACGACACCCACTTTGTTGGTGTACGGTAGAACTCCTAAAATTGTACAAAATTGTACAATTTAAAAAAAACGATGATAATAAAGAATCGAATAGACAATAATAAGAAATTAAAACTACTAGTATTTAATTTTATCCAAACATGTAACATAGCAATATGTTTAGACATTTAAAAATATAAATGTAGTCTTTATTTAAATAAAGCTGGTAAGCTGTTTAGTTTAATTCTCTTTTATGTTAAACTGTTAGTAAATGATTAATAGAGCGTAATAGTTACAATTTGATTTTGCATTCTATGTGAAATTAGATGCCTTATTGTCTAGACAGTGACAAATAAGAAACAATAGCACATGGTAAATTAACCTATATATTACAACATGAAACAAGTTTTCGCTGCCAAGGCTGCTTCTTCAGGTCACTGACCATGATCTATTGTTTCCTAATTATCTTAGTGTTTTTAGACTAACACGGCTCGTATTTAATTACTTTTGTCTAGACATGGTAAAGTTGGTTTAGTTTTAATTTGTGAACGTAATAATAGGATACATTGCCTTAACACCAGAACAGCAAACTAAAGCAGCATTCTGTAATAATAACCCATGTGTTTGACGAATTCTACAATATTAACGGTTGATGTAGTGGAATAAAATATAGTCCGAGTGGCTCAAACATTTCGTTTTTCTTAAATTTGAATGTTGTCTGTCGGCGAAAAACCAACGTATGAGATCCACTCACAAGGCCTTTTTGGACAACTCCTTCTCAACATAAATATCCATAAACCGCCCAAATCAAGCGTCTCAGCGAACAAAATGGACTGCAAAAACTCCCTTGCCTTTTCACTTTAATTTAAAAAGGGACACCAATAATCTTTGAAATGTTCTGAACTATGACGCCAAAGATTTATTTCACAACTTAATGGCCGCTGACCTGTGTTTGCTTGACGTAAGCATTGGATGACCAGATTAAACAAATATATGATGAAAGTGGTTAATGGGCTAGAAAGCAATTTCGTAGCCAGTTTGTCCATTGTTGCTCTTTTTTGACGTTTAAGAGATGTTGGTAAAGTTTGTTAAAAATGATAAAAAACACAATGGGTAGATCTCAGACGACAGTTTTTGCTCGACAGAAAATAACTCATTACCTATCGCTTGAGCTCCCCGTGACGAAACGAAATAGTGCCGTATTAGATGCTAGTTCCACCATTTTTGTAATCATCTTCTGGTATTTCAAGCCTATCATTTCTTACCACCTATCTCACACCATCGAAACTCAGAGTACTTTCAATACATGTAACAATCAAACATACCACAAAGTTATAAC
>JAVFBZ010169286.1:0-10063 GCA_032466195.1 Katharina tunicata
AGCATTTAGGGTAGCTATAAATATGGCCTGTATATTATTACGAGACAAGGTCGAAACTAAACAGAAATAAAGAAGTGCCTTCCTGTTAAAGAGGGATGGATGTGGGAAAGCAGCAAAGATGATTCCGGAACATTTCAGCATTTTATTTTCCAGTCTACTCTTTGGAAAACATATAGCAAATAATTAAATGTCCTGTGTTAAAGTAGACTTGTGATACTTGCTGTAAATTTATTAGTTTGAACTTTTGGGACAAAGTGATTGTTAGTTCTGGTATTTTAACACAGGACTTTTATATTTATTGATACTATAGCACTGTATACTATACTATAGCAGAAGCTCCGTCACATTACAGTTGATGCCTTACACTATTGAGCTCAACACTTCACATATGTCTTTTGTCTTATATATTATAATCAGTACAAACCAACTTTAAGGTGATTTAATGACAGCATGCCGGCCCATATAGGTGATACTGAAGGAAACCACCCTTAACATCACTGGCGACAAAAAAAGGATGCCATAGGACAATGGCATGGCCACAACGAATCAGCTTCCTGATGTACCTCAACTTTAAGATCACCACTGGAAGCTCCCGCCAACCCCTCGCTGTATTTTTATACACTGATTGATTGATTGATGTTTAAGGCCGTTCTAAAGGATATTTCACTTGTATGATGGCGCTGTATTCCAACAGTAGACAGCTTAACACAACCATAAATGTGTAGTCACTTTAGTGTTTTTGCTGTTGGAAAGATAATGTTCCTCCAGTTCTAAGTATGACAGCATGAATATAATGTGGAAACATATTACCCTCAGGCTATGTTGACCTATTAAATAGGTTCTACATTGTAATATCCTTCATTTACCTACGATTTATCTGGTGAGATTCTTCTTTAAAGGTCTTGATGGCCTTTCATGCACACCATTTAAATTTAATAAATGCAAATCCAATTGAACAATAGAGCTCGGTTTACAATTCAATCAAGTGTCACCTCCGTTTTCTAGGAAATGGAAAATAAGAATTTCAGTATGCAATAAACTTTTTAAAAAATAATTGCAACATAGTTTTCGACCATAGCCAATGTGTACCGGTGTATATATTTAGGTTTTCTGTATGTGATTGCCCAATGATTGTCATAGAATTGGCGTGTTAAATGTTTGACCGTGCTTAGCAGATACCCCTCCTGAATGTGGTCCATACATAAGAACATTAACCCAGAGTTTTCCGTTCAGGACTTTCCTGTAAATACATCAGATAAAGTGCTACATATTTAAAGTGGATTTATTCTATAATGAAGATTTTGCTCCTATTCTGTATAATTAATCTACTCAGACATTACTTATTGTCCAAATTTGTGATTATCTTACAAAGTTGTTACAATTTCCATATTTTGATCTTCACAAAAGCAAAATTTTTGATAGAAGGAATAGTCTTATTATGGATGACACTTTGGCTTGCATGTTTTCAAATAAATATAAATTAAAGAATACATTAAGCGATTTGAACATGTCAACATTGTTTTTGTTCTATATTCAAATAAAAGCTATTTTATTTTGCCACAAACCTGGGAAAAGTTATCTGACAAGATGTTTTTGATCCTATCAAATAAGCAAACCTTACCATTATGGCTGTTTTAGTAAACATATCGGGGGCAATAATATAGCAGGAATGAGGATTCTCAGAAAACAGACATTTCACATGGCAGATTTTGAAGTTTCTGGTTATTCAAGGAAACCGCTAGCCTACTAGAACCTTTTTCTATGTACATGTATTTACCCTAAATGCTCAACAAATTCGACCTCCATGGACACATGTTTCAAGTCATTTATTGAAGGTATTAATGTGAGATTGGAACTAAAACTTATATTTTCTTGTAGCTTTAAGTGTGATTCTACACTTTTAAAACTTTGCATAAAATGTAGTTTTATAAGAGGTAAATGGGGTCGAATTTTTTGAGCATTTAGGGTATATATTTTTGTTTCGTTTTTGAAAGTTCAAAATAAAATCAGCTTAAGTTTCATGTTAACAACACATTTATTTTCTTGTTAAAACAATGTTTTAAACTGGAATGTTCCAAGAAACATGTGCGGGTGGTTGGGTGGGAGCCTCCTGTGCACTGAGCTATGGGGCAAAGGAAGCCGATTTGTTGTAGTGTCCTGTTTTGTTAATGTTACGTAAATGTTTTGGCCTGTCCTGCATGTTGCCAGCGTCGTTTGCGGTGGTTTCCGTCACCTATTGCACTGGCATGCCGTCATATAAGTAAATTACCCTTGAGTACAGCCTAAAACCCCAATCAAACCAAATGCAATCAACATGTTTATTGTTAGATTGAGGTATTTGTCTCACTTCGGGTTATTTCACTGACAACGTTTCAACCGTCTGCGAAAAACACCTATAGACTAGAATATGTTGTATCAACTTGTATTTATGTATATTTACCCCTAGTCTGAACTTTATTCATAATTGAAGACCACAATTATCTTGTGCAAAGAAAAAAACATTGATTGTTTCTTTGAATAAAAAGCAAAATAAATCAAGTCTTGAATAAACAGTTTCTGTCAGGAAACTATTATTTATTGTACTTTAGTCATTACAAAAAATACAATTGCAAAACTTAAATAATATTAGCACTGAATCAGATTGTGGCAATTTATAAACATTTTAGTTTATCATATACATGTAACATATACACTATTATTTGAGTCTATATGATGGGAGGAATAAACAGAATATATGGTCCCGTTCATTCTTTAGGAACCTTGCTCTGGTTCACTTCAGTCATTTCAACCCTGAAGTTAATGCCCACATTCTTAGCTTTTGCTTTATTACTGCCAAACCCAGCCCTGAAAATATTGCTAATTCCAAGGTCAAGTCTTATTGTGAAACAGGTCCTAAGGTACCTGAACTACTTTAATACCACAATGTGTGAATTATTTTTTACCTATAGACATTCATGTCATATGGTGTCAATCTGAGAAAAAAAAAATTGTGTCGTTTGGAAAGTGACCGTTAACAGTATTTTTCATATTTTTGGGATAACACTTTCTGATACTGAACAGATTGTAGAAGAAGGTCGGATGGCTGATTGGTTTAGGTGGCCGCGTTTACTGCTGGCAACTCAGTGCCCGACTCTGAGGGTTCTGGGTTCGATTCCTGCAAGGGTCTCAGTCTGCAAACATTTCCTAAACTATAATTTGTTCTGTGTCAGAAAATGTTATCCAAAAAAAAAAGAAACTATGGTATCAATCTATACACTTCAAGTTAATATAGATTGTGGATTACTATCTCCTATAATAGTAACTAGAACAGTTAGGAAGTCCATATAGCAACATGCATCCATTTCAGTTTCAAAAGACCAAATCACAGAATTCTCGATATCACAAAGTAAACACAAACTGGATTGTTCACAGATGCATATGGTAACCACCACAACAATGTCATATCTAACATTAACAGCTTCAAACTAAACATTATGACATGTATTTGGGAAAGATAACTAGATTTAATGCATAAAACGAACTTTTACAGTGTTTAAATTTAAAATTTAATATATATATATATTGAAGCTTTAGACAAAAATTTAGTTTTTTATCTAAGGTATTGAAACCAATTTAAAATTAGGTGTTAAAATGTTCTTGCTCCGTGAAAATAAAACAGGATGGTACGTAGGATTTTAGAAACATATTTCCATTGTTTGAAGTAAAAATACAAACTCGCAATTATAACCTTACGAAGTATTGAACATTTTTTTTTTATCTTATACAAAAACATAACTTTGTTCAAGTGTTTCTTCGTTTAGGCTAATTTAATTTCTATGTTAAATGTAAACAATCAATCTTTGACATTCACAAGAAGCAAGAAAAAAAAATTTGACGAAATGAAAACTTCATGTTTGTAAAAAATATTGTACTAAAAATTGAAAACCTGGTTTCTTAGTTTATAAAGAATCAGATTTGACATTTACAGAAAACAGTTAATAAAATTTATATTTATATTTATAGTGGAAATATTTTAACACTGAGTTATAAGCACCAAAGATAACATTTATTTCTGACAAGAGCTTAGGGGGTACAGTTGTTGTCGCCACCAGGACCAGCAACCTAGAAGAGAAAACAAACAAAATCTTCAATTCCAATAAAAAAAACCATTGGGTTGTTAAGCTGTACTTTAGGTTATTTTACTCAAATGCCAGTTCTATGGGTGAAGGAAACCACCCTAAACCACATTGGCAACACAGAAGACCCCACAATACATTTACAGGACGAAAAAGGGGAAAACATATCATCTTCCGGATGCTCATTAGCATAGAGAGCATCGGGGCACAAGAGAAGATTTGGGAAAAAATATCTAAACATGAATATTTTACTATGTTTACAGGTAAAGTTATGGTCACACTCAGTGTTATTTTTATAGACCTCATAACGACCCTATTATCTTTCATTTGATTGCTGTGTAACATTGAAGTCAATGGTATTTGATCTGTGTGATGACTTTAAACTGCCCGTCTTTCATGGAAAACCAGGAAGAACCAGAAATCTGACGTTTACAAAGCCACCCTTTGTGTATAACTTACTTTAGTTACAATGATAGTCAGTGTTCAAGAAGTTTATTAAACATACCTTTTGTTCACTGCTATCAAACACAGAATCACTGTCACATCGTATTGAAGACCCACAACTTCCTACAGATGATGCACTCACTCCTCGAAATGATAAGGGGCTGGATAGACAAAAATAAAAACTTTATTTGATCTATTAAACCATATTTCTGTAATAAAAAGAGAGTAATTGCAGCTTCTTAAATACATGTACAGCAATACTACTGGCTAAATTTAACTTTAAATTCAACGACAACAGTAAAGCAAAACAATAGCTCCCATCACATTTTTGTGCAGCTTTTGACCTAAAAAATCTGCTCATTTTTCTTCTTCATCCTCTACTAAAATATTACCATGCTCACATACTTACCGTACTGTAAAATAATAAACATAAAGTTAGTCCTTAAATTACCTTGATTGCAAGGATAGCAAAAGTGAAAGAATGAAGTAAAGTGTGTAATGAAATTTGCTTTAATATCCTGGATTGCAAAGATAGCAAAAGTGGATGAATGAATAAAATTGTGTTATGAAATTTGCTTTTATAATTCGCTTTTGTAAAGTAACTAGACGACTGATATAGTGATAACTATAAAACCTAGACAATTCTGCTTGCGGAAATGATTATAATAGTCCAGAATCTATGTCAATGTGGTAGCTTGCTCAAGTAAATGTTATTAAAACGGTAATAGATAAGCAAAGGTTCTGAGTCCGTCTGGATATTATGCCACATTTGAGGGCACTTCACTTCTATCATGTAGTTATATGGAAGTAAGCCAGCCCATTTAGTAAAGCAAAACAAACCACCCTTAGATATCACAGGCTACAAAAAGGTGACAAATACCGGACGCCCAAGCTTGATTATCATCACCAAAGTGCAACAGTTTTAAGAAGCAAAGAGTCAAGCTAGATAGATTCTTCAAATGGAGGTAAAAAAATTGCTGTTAACGTGTTTCAAGAAAAGTTTGAATCATTCAATTAAATATTAAATGATTGAAGAGTCTGTTAGTACTTAGTAGTAGGAACTAGTGTAAGAGGTTAAGAGCCAGTAGTGGTGCAAGATACATTTAATAGGTGCTGTTAAACCAGAAATCACCTGGCTGGTATAGAACCAGTAGAAACAAGATGAGAACTTTTTGTTGGTGTTGGCAGAAAGGAGCGTCTATTGGCCGATTTTGATGTGGACCTGGGAGTGCTGGCAGCCACATGACTAGTTGAACTAAACATTTGATGAAAAAAAAAAGAATTGGTATTTAAACTTACTTACTGATGAAACAAGAATTGTTATTTATACTTACTTACTGATCAAACAAGAATTGGTATTTATACTTACTTACTGATCAAACAAGAATTGGTATTTATACTTACTTACTGAGGAAAGAAAAATGTATATATGGACATAATCACTCGTATAGGACCAAATCATTGTCCATAGAAAACAAAAATTAAAACTGTCATAAAAGCAAAAGAATCTGCACGGCACTGAAATGGCTCTGTTTTAAATTTACTTTAAGAAATTTATCAAGAAGCAATAATCGCATCAGAGTTTTTGATACCACTTACATCAAACAAATACTTGAGAATATAGCATTGAAAAAAACAAAACAAAATGAAAACGTCTTAACATCAGAAAATAAATACAAAAACTGAAGAAAGCAACACACTTATATTTAGGCTATTGGACACCAAAAATTAAATCCCAGAAAAGGTCGCAAAGAAAAGTTTGCTATACTAACCCGGTTGATTTAGAGGGGGAGTCGAAGCTGGTAGATAGAGAGAGTTTCTTTGGCTGAACGCTTTTATTCAACTTGACTGGGGTCGTAACAGACTCTACTGTCCTCTTTACAGCTAATAAAAACAATACAACACGTTCAACAGGTTTTTTTTGGCTTCATAGTCTTTTTCATAAACCTAGATTTTTTAAATATCCATTATCAGTAAAACGGCTGATCTTAAATTTAATTTGCTTTTAAACTTATTTTAGAAATCGGAGATTGAAATGTCATTTATTAAAAAAAAAAAACAAAAACTGTTGTCCACAAATCAGACTTGAGACGAAATGCAAAACTGGTTGTGCTCAAAGCACAATTTATTAATAATTTCCTGAAATATTTTGCTCTGGTTTAAACATTAATAACTTAATAATTGAATACACACAAACGTCTGAGCTTCTCCATGTAATAAAAAGTTACTGTTCTAAGCTGTCAACCCTCATAGCAGGGCATTTCTCAAGTGAAGAGAATTGACTTGAGAACGGCCCCAGCATGAGGTTGAATGCTCTTAACTGAAAACCCCTTTTAAGTGGAGAAGTTCGTGTTTATCTAATATAACCCAAATATGAGACAATATATTGATTATTGATTATTGATAAATAGAAGTACATGTAGGTTGTATTTGAGTATGCCACTTACAACTTCATTTTAAGCGTCCTAAGGAAGACAGATAACTAAGTGTAAAGTAACAAAAACTGACCTGGGTGTGGTCTGGGAGAAATTTTCCCTTTGTTAGGTACCTGGCCTGTGGCTTTCAGAGGGCCGTTCACAGCAGGGGCCTGTTTACTTCTGTTAGCCGCCAGGGTCTTACGATGAAGGTCTGTCGGTCTGATCAATGACGGTTTGGTTAAAGGACCATTATTTAACCTTTTTGGAACAGGCTTTTTTGCGGATGATAGACCAAGTGTAGGATGGTGACCTGGCTCAGGAACTGTTCCTAGAGTAGGGGTTCTGCCCTTAAGAAGGCCCCCTGGACTGGGCCCCAATGACATTCTCGGCCTCGGGGTAGCACCTGCTTCTGAGTTTGCTCTATCCTTTCCTGAAACACATTATGGGTGAATTTTTCATAAAATGTTTACACTGTAAAAAAAAACATAAGTGTTCAACCATTATGATCAAGGAGGAGAGAAAACTAAGCCACTATTTGTGTTATACAGCAAAAACATTACGAGATAAGAAATGCAAAATGATTCAACAAATGTGCAATTATTACCATAATGTTAATCTTCAAAACAGAGATTAGCTTGTTTGATTGGGGTTTTACGCTGTACTCAAGGTTATTTCACTTATGTGACAGCCTGCCAGCCCAATTGGTGAAGGAAACCACTGTAAATGACGCTGGGAACATGCAAGACAAAACATTTACATAAAATTAACAGAACAGGACACCACAACAAATCGGCATCCTGTGCCCCTTAGCACAGAGATTAGCATAATCTAGCAGAAAATCATTCCATTAAATCTTACCATAACTACCTGAGTAGTTGAGTTTACTTGTGGCTGTCTGCAAACTTCTATTTAGCCCAGGTACAGGTTGATTAGCTTTCATGGGACCAGTGTTCTTATTTAGTGTATTGTTTAGATTTGTCTTTCCTCCATAGCTCATTCTCTTCAATCCTGTTCCATTTATCTTAAATTTAAAAAAAATACTAATTTCAGTGTGCCTGGTTTATTAATGTTTGACATCAATTACAATTCTTGTTTAAGCAGCATTTAGAAGCTGAGTATATAACAAAAATACGACAAAGATGGACTTTCAACTATTGGGTATATTGTTAAGTGATGCTAAGGCCGTTTTAAATATACTCAGAAGTTGAAAATCCATCATTAATATGTTTCTGTATTGGATTTTATATGGTTATAGTGCCACTCGGTCCTAACTAACTGAAATGTCAAGCTTTCCGGGTATACAGTCACTGAGCTAACTGGTTGTTGTTTTGAGGTGGGCTGTTGCTCATGTCACTGTATCAGTATAAAATAATATATTTGTACTATGACTAACACTGATGTTTATATAGATTATTTTATCACCATTGATCACTTCTAGTCAATTTGTTTGAAGATTAAGAATCTAGAAAGCAAGAAAAACATATTTTTAAGTCTTACTGCAAAACTCTTGTGTACCGGTATACTACATGTATATCAGGCTATAGTTATTATTGGCTGGTATTACTAGAAAGAATTCAGGCTGAAGGTGCCGTAAATAATAATGGAAACGATTGAAACCATTCCAATCCTTGATTAAGTACCTTTGCGCCAATTCGTGGTAAACCTGCCCCTGAGATGCGTCCAGTAGGGAGCTTACTGGTCTTTGAACAAGTGGAGATATTAGAGGCTGTGGAGGCTGTAGAGATATCACTGATATCAGAGCCAATGCTGATGTTGTCTACCGTGCCTTCAGATCCTATACTGTCACACAGGGAACGAACACCAGGGCAGGAAGACGAGAGGCTCTCGGAACTAGAACTCTTTCAATACAATATGATTTCACATGATTATTCAAATATTTTTATATCTTTATTGTTGATTAAATTTTGTCGATCGATATTATTTTTACTGTGGGAGCTTTTTTGTCAATACTAACACGGAACTATTCTTTTTTATTTACATCATGATCTATTTGTTCAGTTTTGTCTTATGACTAACTAAATAAAATAAGAACTCAATCGAAACAACTGTACGATCACACAATACACTTTGTTTTACATACCTTTGTCAGGGATCTATTAGCAGCCACTGGCATTCGAGATGAGGGAGGTTTTAGACCAGATGGTTTAGGAATCCCCATGGATTTTCTCAAACGACTTGGCTTCTTTCCCTTGTCACTCTGTACTTTATTAGTATTATTTTCATTCATCTGTGTTTTTCCTGTGGTTGATAACTGATTTGTATGGGTTGATGTTGTAGTTACTTCCCTTGGTTCAGATTCCCCAGTAGGATGCTCCGTAGACTCTTTGTTATCTTTGAACTGCAGAGACTGATTGGGATTTCCTGTTGAGGACCTCTTCTCCTTATCTTTAATAGTAAAGGTAGAACTCCGTCGAATACGTGTGGAGCTTCTTCTAATACTTCCTTCAGCCTCATCTTCCATCATCTTAGTCTTAGGGCTTGTAACGGGTGTGCCTTTTGGTGATTTTTTACCGAGCTCCACAGAGGAGTTTTCAGTTGAATTTGTTGAGATGTTTCCTTGTTTCTGTGTTTTGCTTGTTGTTTCTTTATCTGTTGGACGTTTAGTGGCTTTCCATCTTGCAATAGGAGAAGAGTAAGAGTTATTGTGACTTTGATCAGATTCACTGCTGCTGTTGCTGATCAATGAAGCGATACTATTGGCTACGGTGTGGGCTTCTCTTACAATTTCTGCCATCTGGGAGGAGCTTAGGGGACTCATAGGCTTCATTTCAGCTTCAGTTTTGAGAGCTGCTACTGTGCACTTTTCAGAAAACTTGACAGGACCAAAGAATACCTCATCATCATGTGCTGCTTCTGAACTGAATTAAACACATCATTTAATCAAATTATGCCATTTCCTGCGTATATATGTCGTTTAAAATGTGAATACATTTTCTGATGGTGTTCAGCTGTTTTATTGCTAAAATTATGCCAGATACAAAGCATGAAACTTAATTGACAACAGCAGAATGTTATAGTGCCAATTCAAATAACATATAGATTATCTTTCAAATGTACCACATGCTT
>JAVFBZ010169297.1:4167-16642 GCA_032466195.1 Katharina tunicata
GTTGACATGATTTTGGTGACTTTTAGAGTGATACTGACAATGTTGACATAATTTGATGACTTTATACTGATACTGACAATGTTGACATGATTTTGGTGACTTTTAAAGTGATACTGACAACGTTGACATGATTTTGGTGACTTTTAGAGTGATACTGACAATGTTGACATGATTTTGGTGACTTTAGAGCGATATTTACAGTGTTGGTATGATTTGTTAACTTTTTGGTGGCTCTGGAAATCGCGGAGTGTTTTTTAGAGGTTACTTCCAAGGTTTCGGTCAAAAATCGGCAAAGTAGTCATATATGTGAATATTGATGAGATTGACGTTATAAACCTATCAAATAAAGGAATATGCAGTATTGACATGGAGATCAGGCTCAAATCCCGCATTATCTATGATTCACATACTGTATGTATGTCTCGAGATACAGACGGTGTGCGGTTTGTTGATGGCCGCCGTGTTATAGTGGAGAATGTACATGAAAACGTTGAAAACTTTGGTGTAGGACTGTTGATTAATATGTTATTCAGCAGTTATAGCATTCGACTTCCAATGACCGTTAATTAAGAATTCACTGTGACCTATTTTCACTTATCAAGATTTTACCGTGTCGTTTTGAACGACGGGCTAAGGTGAGTCTCTGGTGTTTCAAACAGCAACAAAAATGTGAGAGTGTTATGAGACCAGTTGTTAAGATTTCAGCTTATATGGAACCAATATTGAATAATATAGTAGGACTTTTAGTAGATCATTCCGTTTAACTACTATTCGAGAGGGATGTGATAACGACTGATTGACTGGCTACTGAAATCGACAACCCTCGACCCGTGGATTACACTCCATAGTCACCAGGGTAAAATCTCAGAACTCCGCAGAATTGTGTATATCAAGACAAAAGCAGCTGTGGGTATCTGTGTGGTCCAGACTGAATCGAATCTTGAGATGGAGTCTGGTGGTACATTAGTCTCAACGGTACAGATCATAATCCGGGGAAACCGCTTTTTGGCATTGAACCTCAGCACGCTACACGCAAACCCAACCATAGACAGAAAGATAAAAATGCACAGAAAACTTACATTAAAGTGATGTCTGGTCCAATTTCTGTTTTATTGCTGGTGATTTTTTATTGACAAATACCGTACAAAAACTGTAGTGATTGAAATTTAGGTACGAATTTAAAATAAAATACCTTTAAAAAATTAAAACACAGTGGATTACAATATTCTTTATAATAATTTCCGAATATTTACAATTGAAGTAGTTGTAGACAAAATTGGTCTACAGCTCAAAATGTGCTTTGTCTGTGTTGATTTACGCAACACAACTGCTGTATAAACTTATATCACTGTGTCTTTATTGTGAAATTGGTCCGTTACCACTCAAAATCGCAGTGCAATCGCCAATTCAAGTATACTAAGCATATTGACTAAGGTAAGCATTAGGGTTTGTCATACAGTTATAGAGTTACCATGCACGTTTGTGCTATTTAGGGTTAGTTAATACAGCGTTACAGTTAGCATTAGGGTTAGGTTTTTGTACGGCCAATACGGGGTGGTTGGGTGGGATCCCCTTTTGCCCTGGTGCTATCTAAGCTAAGGGGCACAGGATGCCGATTTGTTGTGGTGTCCTGTTTTATTAATGAGTTTTTTTATCCTGTTTTACATGTTGCCGGCGTCGTTTACGGTGGTTTCCTTCAACGATTGGGCTGGCACGCCGACATAAAAATGAAACAACCTGAGTATGGCGTAAAACCTCAGTAAAACAAACAAACAATTGTTGGCTTGTTGAACAATTACAGTATTGGGTTTAAGGTCCCCATCATAGAGTCCCCCTTTTAATCCTTTTCTAGATGGAGGAACAAATTCTACAACGGATAATTGTAAAACAACTGACCTTTCAATGTCACACAATTATAGCAAAAACTATATGATATGTCAATTGCCACTACTACGTATTTACAGATAGTGTGTTGCAACTATAGCCATTGATATTATTCATAGCTTTTCCGCTATGTTGACAAACTTTGTTGAATACATAGCCTATAACTGTATGTAGCGTGTACAATTTCATCACTTGGCTCATAAAGTAACAGCACGAAAACAATCCGCGAAGTCTTTGGATGCCATCTGTTTGTACAGTAGTAGATGTGAGACGTCGTCAGTGAATTTGATCGCCATTTGAGATTTGGATAGAGCTGAGGGGTGTACGTGAACTAGGTGCATGTCTCTCTTTCGGGTAACTTCCCCTCGTTGAGAGTCCCCTTGGGTCAACTCTCTCTGTTTACTATTTGTTATTGTTTCAATCAGATAATGTCCACATCTTTCAACTACAGAGAGCGATCGGTGCCAGATGTTTCCTGGAACAAAACTTTACGTCAGAACTTCCATTTTACTCACAGACTGTTCGTGTACTGAACACTTCCCAGATGTAATGATGGTCTTTCGTGTAAACGTTCATGATATGTACTGAAGATAAACGCGCTCAAAGCAACTCAAATCTCAAACAAGTTGTGTTTTTTTTGTCTTAAAATTTTTACTCCGCCTTTATTCCATACATCACAAATCGCTTTTTTGAGGGTTACAGTTTGACAATGAAATGTGTAAGCAATGTAGTACAATATTTTATGTCCACGTCTTTAGTGGCATATATAATTTGAAACGGTGTGTCTTAAAAATACTTAAGTCGAGATTTCCCAAAAATGAACTGTTATTTTTATTGTAGGCCAAATTAAGAAAACGTTAATAAAAATAGCTATACGTCTTCAAAACGGCTATATTTTTCATGTTCCAAACATCGGTTAATTGAACACTGTGGCATTAAAATTCCCGAAAAACTGATGCTTTTGTCCAAGGAAGTAATTATGGTATTTTTCTCTATAGAAGAAACATAAGCGCTTTGTCCAATAATGTCTATAATACATTTGATATATGATTATGTTTGGGCAACAGTGAGTCCACGAGATCTGAAGCAGGCGTAACACAGACGTGACATTGCCTTTAACACGGGTCATATTCAACTCAAGAGGGTCACATTTTAAAGCCCCTCTTTTCATGACAGTATTAAACAAACAAATGCTGATATTAATCTGGGTCAGACGTGAGTGGTTTTCGCGTACTTACTATTAGCAGGGCTTCTAAGGGGTCAAGGGTCATTCAATTCCTATGTTTTATAAATGTTGAAAGAGAAACAATGTGTCTCCATTGGAATAAGAACCCAGGTCCCGAGAATTGTGTATAGTAAGACACACATTTTCTCCGTTGGTGATATCAAAATACAACTTAAGTAATTGTATAATAGTGAATACCTAACCCTATACTTACCTTTTACACAACTTGGTTCGGTATCGTCAGTACTTAACGGTAAGAAAGAACAATCAAAATCATCTGCCCATCGGAAACCTAAATCCTTCATAGCACTAGTACATTGGTCTTGTATCCGATAACACCAATCTCTACATGGTAGCTGAATAACGCCATTTCGACACGGAGGAATATACAGAGAACACAGAAATGGTAATAACTCGGAGGAACATTCCATATTGAGAGCACCTTTGTAGCTATATAAAACTTCCTCGCTGTATTTTTGAGTCTCATGACCCAAGATGTTGGGTAAAACTGTGTAATTGTAGAGATGTAATTTTTGACAGAGATCAATTTGTACTGGAATACAAGTTAAGTCTGAATGTCCGTGTGAATCAATCGTACACAGTGATAAAAATAAACTGGTTATTGTAACTAAATTACTCCTCGTTAATCCCACCATTGTCCTGTTGATAACTATATGGCCTCTAAGTTGAGGTACATGTAAGCACTCGTTGATGAGCGAAGCAGTGCTCTCTAACTGACGTCCAATTTATCTGACTGAAGATGTCTATACTAACTTCTCTCTGAGAGACTCAGCTGCCGTAGATTGAAGGAGTCCCGAGTCTGAGGTTATTCTGTGGGTCCTGCCTGTCTCTGACCGCCTCGACACTATCAACACACTGATTGTTAGCCGTTGAAACACCCCTACGGATATTGTTCACCTTTCCGCATATAGTACCTGCCTCTTTTCTCGGACCATACTTGGCTGTTCTACTTCACTATAAGCACACACTTGTAATGATATAAATCTTCTTGGAACTAAGCATTATGTTCAATTGAGGTTAGACACAATATTAACGTTTGAAAAACGTTTCTAAATTTTATAAATGCATACTCTCTTAATTAGGTATTCAAACTCATCGTTGATTTCTTTGCTATGGCATAACGAAAGATATGTGACCACTTAAGCGTGCCATAATGTTATTTCAAGAGTAACCACAACCATGAAATTCGAGCTTGTTAAGCCATTTTCAGAATATACATCTTTCTAAAGTTGGATGAAAATAGATGGAGGACGACAATTTTTTTTTTCTAAAATAGCTATATGACCTTGACCCCACGACCTTGAAATTCGAACTTTTTAAAGTCATTTTCCAAATAGACATAAGTGTGAGGTAGAGTGACGACGAATTTTTTTCTAAAAATAGCTATAATAACTTTGACATTGATTCCAAAACCCTGAACATTGAACTTGTTCAAGACATTTTCATAATAGACATGTGTGTAAAGTTTTATGAAAATCGGCTCGAGACCAAGTCGCTAAAATTATGACAAACCTTGACCACACACAACACTGACATTTTTACTTGTTTAAGACATTTTCATAATAGACATCGTCACATGTGTGTTAAGTTTAGTTAAAATCAGTCAAGGGGTTCAGCCGCTAGAGTGATTACAAATGAGAAACACGTACATGTACGCACCTACGTACGTACAAACACATCTCTATATCCCCTCTTATACTCCGTTGTACGAGGGGATACTAAACCTGCTGTCTTTCGACGTTTTTGGACCCCTTTACTTTTTATCTTTTACACCTATCCTCTTAAATTTGGTGTCACTTTTACAGTAGAATATAGCTACGAGGCACTAAGCGCCTTCATGCTCGATTTTCATCGGGTTGAGTGCTAACTGGCGGATTTTTTACTCATCGTGGTGGCCCAGGAGATTAAATACCATCAAAGCCAGGTCGCGTCTAGGCCACTATCTCAGACTCCTGTACAATTGTATAAATGAAGACAAAAACAGCTGCTGGTATGGTCCGTACTCAAACGAATCATCTTTAGATGCAGCCTTGGGGAAATCATTCTTAACTACAGAGGCCATGTGCCGATGAAACTTGCTTTTTGGAATATAATCCCAGGAGGTCACACCCAACCCATCCATGGAATGAACCTCACACACAGTTATCAACAAACCAGGCCATACTTCTACTGTCATAACTAACACTAACTCTGTGGCAATACGCCATCCAATTCGTGTTTATATAATTTTCTCATATTTTAGTTATGGATTTATTAGATACATATATAGGCGCACAGAATATGATACTTCAGTTCACTTGAAATACAATAGCACGAAGAAAGTCAATCAGAACTTTGGGTTCCGTTACCACGGAGCAGTACAAGATTAGTAGTTGTTCCTTAATTTTATCGTATTTGAAAGCTCGACGAGTTCACACGATTTGAGTAACTATTCACTTATAAATATGTGAATGACTGTAACTTCGTGATATTAGTTCAAAGTCTTTGTGAGTTGGATATGGCGGCATTAATATTTATTTAATGGCAATTATTTTAATAATTATATAGCAATACTGAGCATATTAAAAAAAAGGTCATTGTTTTTTCGATCAAATTCATGTTTTGTGACCAATGTGCGTTTTAACCATTCTAATCAGTAAATCGTTTCAAGCAGAACACTGCTGACCGTCATGGCATGGCTATATTGTACCATTTACCCGATATTTGATATCAGTCAATATTTGGACTGTATCAGCAAGTTTGGATCAGACCGGACGTGACATGGACTTTCACACAGGTTAAACTCAACTGAAGAAGGCCAAATTTTAAATCTCCCCTATTCATTGATAACATAATAAAACAGTAAACACGCTGGCATAAATCTGGGTCAGACGTGAGTGGTTTTAGTGGACCAAATAACACCAGAACTTCTTAAGGGCTATCTAAGGACAACAAAATACACTTTACCTGGATAATGCTATACTACTTTGTCAATCGGGAGAGATACACGTCTAGATGACTTGACGGTGATTCCTTAAGATGATTTGTAAACAGTATGGCCCAAACTCTCTCCAATATAAAACCCGTTAATAGATATGTTGAGTAACTCGACAACTCCAAAAAATAACAAACAATTCAGGTTGACTGTACATTTTGGTTTCTTTCAATCTTCAGCAAAACAAATGGTTTAAATGGTTTATATGGATTAAAACTTTTTTTGAAAGTTTATATAAACAAAACGCAATATACAATCAACATGAATTGTTCGTCATTCTATGGAGTTATCACGCTACTCTATTAAAACGTATCGGTGGAAATTCGAAAATTAATCGAGTTACATGACTGTACTAATACAACAGTGTGGATCCAGTGACACCAAAAAGCCAATTGCTACTTACCTCTGAAATTGAGACAACTTGGTTCGGTATCGTCAGTACTTAACGGTAAAAAAGAACAATCAAAATCATCTGCCCATCGGAAACCTAAATCCTTCATAGCACTAGTACATTGGTCTTGTATCCGATAACACCAATCTCTACATGGTAGCTGAATAACGCCATTTCGACACGGAGGAATATACAGAGAACACAGAAATGGTAATAACTCGGAGGAACATTCCATATTGAGAGCATCTTTGTAGCTATATAAAACTTCCTCGCTGTATTTTTGAGTCTCATGACCCAAGATGTTCGGTAAAACTGTGTTATTATAAAGATGTAATTTCTGACAGAGATCAATTTGTACCGGAATACAAGTTAAGTCAGAATGTCCGTGTGAATCAATCGTACACAGTGCTAAAAATAAACAGCTAATTGTAACTAAATTACTCCTCGTTAATCCCACCATTGTCCTGTTGGTAAAGATATGGCCTCTAAGTTGAGGTAGGCACACGTTGACGAGTGAAGCAGTTCTCTCTAACTGACGTCCGATTTATCTGACTGAATATGATTGTATTAACTGTCTTTCTCTCCCAGACTGGGCAGCGTGGATTGAAGGAGTCTGAGGTTACTCTGTGGGTCCTAACTGTCTCTGACCGCCTTGACACTATCAACACACTGATTGTTAGCCCTGAAGCCCCTGTGGATATTGTTCACCTCTCCACTTGTAGCACTTTCCTCACACTGAGCTGCTCTCCATTAACATAGCCAAACATTTTGATAACAAGTAAATCTCCTTGGCACGGAGAATTTAGTCCAACTGCGGTGTCAGATAATATTAACGTTTACAACCTTTTGACGGTTATAAATATTATAAGTGTAGGCCTTCTTCCTTCGATATTCTAATTAATAACTAACTTTCCTGTTTCGGTATATCGAAAGATTCTTGCTCCTGATGTATTATCGCGCCATACGTTAGCTATATATGCTTTAGAACTAACTGCTTTTAACATGGATATATTTCTCATTCGAATATTTATGGATAATGTGGAAAGAGTTATATACATATCGACATTATTTTACACTCTATTCCAACGATATTTTTTTCTAATACTATGTGCGACCCCGCCTTCATCTCATAAATAACATCATTTGTGCATAAATATGTACATTTCAAACTTGTTGAAGCCAAGCATTTATTCACCCATTCTCCTTGAGAAAATGAATAATGTTGATACATGTCATCAAATATATAGTACATGTTGTAGCCGTGTAAAGCGATTTAGAAAACGTAAAATAATCAATACGTTTACTTTATATTATGAAATAATGAATTAAGTAATTATAACCGACATCTTGTTTCAGTGTGGGCTTCTGCAAGTTGTTATCATATATGTCAAGAGGCGCGTTTACAAACATCAAGATATATGTGATTTTAAAGTCACATACGCACCCAAAATTTTGATTTTTCAACTAATTCCGTTTGACTTGATTTTTACAAGATTTGATGTTTGTTCAAAAATTAAAACAATCACGTTTTATAAAAAAAAGTATTCATTGGATACAAAGTTTGTATGGACCAGGAGAAATCTAGCAGTTATTCGAATTTAACGGAAAGAGGGCTGGCCGTATTTGCTCAAAAAGACTTTGATCCAGCCGCGGTGAATGAGCTTGTTTGTAACGAGCCAATAATTTGAACCTTGTAAAGGGTGTGGCTAGCACGGTTGACACAGAGTGACGTCGGTACATCATAGTGTGTCTGAGATGTGATAGCAGATTGACACATTTACAATTAAAATTTCTGGCCGAATTTTCAGTCTTTTTTACTTTTACCAGGCTTTTAAACTACATTTACCTTCAAATCTGGGGTTAGAATTAACGGAATACCTCTAACTTTTACTTTTTGGTGAAAATATATATAATTCATGTTTCAACATATCTTTTTGATCAAGACGCCTCCAAGTTCAACCCTCAACATATATGCAGAAATCAGAAGTAGTTCACTGGACAATCCTTATGTTCAAATTGCCTACAGCTGGTAATGTTGTTTTGATCTTGTTGTTGTCTGGGCTGTTTGTCTGCTCAGTCGTACCGTGCAGAAGTTAATCTGGGAGATCAGCGCGTGTTAAAAAATACACAAATAAATAGAAAAGATCCGACGGATTTCTTTCCTGTTTCAGAAGCGGAACCTTGATCAAAAAAGGGATACGCTTTAAGCGTGGTCACTTCACCGTGCGAGAAATCTTTAGTTTGTCAGTATTGAGTTTTATACACATCGAAGCTTTAAACATATCGCAACATCGCGAGTATATCGATGATATTTACAAAATAAACGTGAAAAATAACAACTTTTTCATTCACATATTATTATAATATTAGATAAAACAAAAACAATAATAAGGTTTGCAAAGTTTGGAGCCCTCTTAGTTCTTTTTAAAAAACAACTCTGAGGGGTGATATTTATCATTTTGGACTTTGTCATACCCTCAGTATGCAGTATGGCAGAATCCAAAATGGTTAATATCAGCCCTCAGAGTTCTTTTTAAAAGAACTATAGGAACCCAATATGATTCAGCATACCTTTTACATGTTAAGTTGATTGAAGTTAAATTGGTTAACGAAAGATGGCAGTCTGTTGTGAAGAAACGCTCAAACATTCGATCCCTTTCATTTTACAGAAAAGCAATGCGGAGATACCCCGTGATGATATGAGGAATGAGCTATATAGGAAAACTGTTTAATGCAATACAATTAACCTGTCCGTGACGTTATCCCTCCATCCAATCAGACCTCTGGTTAGCTGTTCCTGATAATACATTCTGTTTTAGATTCTCTTGAAAGATGAGGATGTGCAAAATCCTGTCCAAAGACTTTTTAGGACCTTAGTTTCTTGAAAGTCCTCAATATGTACAGAGCAGTACAGATATCAGCACCCAGACTTCGTCAATACATGTATGTACAAGAGACACCCAGATGTCAGACAGAAGACTGCAGATCGAGGTGTTTTTTAAATCTGCGTTTTTTAGATTATGCCTATATGAGTATATGCCGCAATTGCTTCTTGACTGGGATGTTTTCCTTTTTAACCAGGTATATCAACAAAAATATCAGACATATCAGTATATCAGACACCTGACCACGCAGTAACAGTATACTGAGATCAAACTCAGACACCTGACCACGCAGTTACAGTATACTGATACCAATATCAGACACCTGGCCACGCAGTTACAGTATACTGATACCAATATCAGACACCTGACCACGCAGTTACAGTATACTAATACCAATATCAGACACCTGACCACGCAGTTACAGTATACTGATACAAATATCAGACATCCTGACAACGCAGTTACAGTATACTAATACCATTATCAGACACCTGACCATGCAGTTACAGTATACAAATATCAATATCAGACATCTGACAACGCAGTTACAGTATACTGATACCAATATCAGACACCTGGCCACGCAGTTACAGTATACTAATACCACTATCAGACACCAAACCACGCAGTTACAGTATACTGAGACCAAACTCAGACACCTGACCACGCAGTTACAGTATACTGATACCAATATCAGACACCTGACCATGCAGTTACAGTGTACAAATATCAATATCAGACATCTGACAACGCAGTTACAGTATACTGATACCAATATCAGACACCTGGCCACGCAGTTACAGTATACTAATACCACTATCAGACACCAAACCACGTAGTTACAGTATACTGATACCTAATTCAGACACCTGACCACCCATTTATAGTATACTAATACCAATATCAGACATCAAACCACGTAGTTATAGTATACTGATACCTAATTCAGACACCTGATCACGCAGTTACAGTATACTGATACCTAATTCAGACACCTGACCACGCAGTTACAGTATACTAATACCAATATCAGACAACTGACCACGTAGTTATAGTATACTGATACCAATTCAGACAGCTGACATCGTATTTACAGTATACTACAGTTATACACAGTTACAGTATACTGATACCAATATCAGACACCAAACCACGTAGTTATAGTATACTAATACCAATATCAGACACCAAACCACGTAGTTACAGTATACTGATACCAATCCAGACAGCTGACGTCGCAGTTACAGTATACTGATACCAAGTATGGAACGGTTGCTGATGAGCAATATGAGACATTTTTAATACCACGACAAGATTAAGACAAAAACAACTAGTTTTCGTGACAGAAGGAATAGAGATATATATATTAACAAGAAAGGCAACCGTCATGATTGAGAGCTGGGGTTGATAATATATTAGTGAATCCAAACGAATGCAACAAAAACCCTGGCAGAAAATCTAAACGTCCAAGGTAACCTTTACAGTATTTAAATAATACCCAAGATGGCCGATCAAAAAAAATTGAAAATGTGTATGATTTGTATGTGTCAAACATGACGAATATGGTTGCATTTTAACAGATATATGTACTAGACTATCAAAGCTTATTTGGCCAAGAGAATTAGGCATATATATCTGTGGACTGTGAAACCGACAACATTATTTACATTATTATTTATCAGGGCGCCCAGTAATAAATCGGACTGCTTCCCTACACGAATAAAAAATAAGATCATGACTGATGAAGCCTTGGTTGAGTGTCACAATGAGCCAGTACTGTTATCACACACCCTCGGCCAGAATGGAATCGGGTGTCGGTGTTATATATGTCAACAGTAGGGATAAACAGTTGTGGGTGTTATTTAACAGATTGTATAAGCAGGAGCATACAACAGGTCTGTGGCGTGATGGAGATAAAGTCACAGTGTATATTAGTATATACCTTTTTTGTAAAATTTCGTTACACAGTGGAAACAATTTTTCTGCAATATTTTCCCTTTTAAAGATGAGAATTGTGGGAATTTGGTGAGTAATAGGAGAATTTCACTTGTAAGTTTAATTGACGAAAATTTCCCCTTACGGTGAGCCTTACGGTCAGCCATTTCACATATTACTCAACACAAGTTTCCCACTTGCTGTTTGCTATTCTGTTTTGTCCACGTCAGATATACGATCATGTAAACCTCTCTCTGTTTTTTGCAAAGCATGATATCTATTTCCCACGATAAATAATTAGGTTTTTCCTGTATACCTATAGAGACACATGTTTGTATGGTATAGACATATGTTTAGATGGTATAGAGACACATGTTTAGATGGTATAGAGACACATGTTTAGATGGTATAGAGACACATGTCTGCATGGTATAGAGCCACGTGTTTAGATGGTATAGACACATGTTTGTATGGTATTGAGACACATGTTTGTATGGTATAGAGACACATGTTTAGATGGTATAGAGACACATGTCTGCATTGTATAGAACCACGTGGTTAGATGGTATAGACACATGTTTGTATGGTATAGAGACACATGTTTGTATGGTATAGACACATATTTAGATGGTATAGAGGCACGTATTTAGATGGTATAGAGACACATGTTTAGATGGTATAGAGACACATGTTTGTATGGTATAGACACATATTTGTATTGTATAGAGACACATGTTTGTATGGTATAGACCCATGTTTAGATGGTATAGAGACACATGTCTGCATGGTATAGAGACACATGTTTAAATGGTACCGAGACACTACATCGTTTACTCTTTCAAATCACAGGGCGTTTCCCCCAATCTCTTGGAGTATCAAATGACCTGCTAATGGATATACCATCAACTGGACGTTCAATTAATTTGAGAGTAGAGGTTAACAAGTCCATTATTTGAATTTTCTTTATTTAGGATCAGTACGTGAGGCCACCGGCCCGAATACATGCATATATATACATGCATATACATGTATATATTTTTGTATAAATGTATAGAGCCAACAATCATTTGAGTTCAACCACATTACAGGTGATTACCTCCCCAATAGGTGAACATTTCTCCCTTCCTGGCCATTCGGTCATAGATTATTTTGAAATCATG
>JAVFBZ010169308.1:0-16641 GCA_032466195.1 Katharina tunicata
GTAGGTAACATATTCCATTACCGGGGACCAGCTGATTTGAATAGATGATAAGATAGAAGTAGGTAAATTATTCCATTCCCAGGGACCAGCTGATTTGAATAGATGATAAGATAGAAGTAGGTAACTTATTCCATTACCGGGGACCAGCTGATTTGAATAGATGATAAGATAGAAGTAGGTAACTTATTCCATTCCCAGGGACCAGCTGATTTGAATAGATGATAAGATAGAAGTAGGTAACATATTCCATTACCGGGGACCAGCTGATTTGAATAGATGATAAGATAGAAGTAGGTAAATTATTCCATTACCGGGGACCAGCTGATTTGAATAGATGATAAGATAGAAGTAGGTCAATTATTCCATTACCGGGGACAAGCTGATTTGAATAGATGATAAGATAGAAGTAGGTAAATTATTCCATTACCGGGGACCAGCTGATTTAAATAGATGATAAGATAGAAGTAGGTAACTTATTCCATTCCCAGGGACCAGCTGATTTGAATAGATGATAAGATAGAAGTAGGTAAATTACTCCATTCCCGGGGACCAGCTGATTTGAATAGATGGTAAGATATGATTGTTCTGGAGGAAGGTAACCAGATGTGTCGAGAATGATGAAATTGTATATCGATTTGTTTGATCAGATAGCTTATAAATTCGTTACGGATTAGATCTGTAAGAAATAAGAAGAGGCAACGGCAACATTTTTAGACTGTAAAAATATAGGTGCAGTGTGATCAAGTCACTGTGAGAGATGGATTGCGCGAATGGCACGTTTCTGGACTAAGAAAAGAGGATTTAATTGGGATTGATAGGTATTGCCCCACAGGGTTATTCCGTATGTTAAATAAGGATATAATATAGAGAATAATAAAGGATGAAAAGGGATTTTCGGTTGATATAATATTTAACATGACTGATGACACCAGTATTTCTGGTGATCTTTTTACGTATGTAATGATAAGGAATTTGGTCCTATTGACATTAAGTGAGAGTCGATTAGCATTAAACCACGCATAGAGCTTTGTCAGTTCTGTATTCATAACATCAACTGCAGTAACAGAGTCATTGGATGAGTATGAAACACTGGTGTCTTCAGCAAAAATAATAATATTTAATAAATCAGTTACGTTTGGGATATCATTGATTTATAGGAGAAGTAAGAGAGGACCCAAGACAGATCCTTGTGGAACACCACAAGTAACTTGATGAGGTCCTGAGAGAGTATTATTAAAATTAATACACTGAGAACGACAAGAGAGATTGCTTTTAAACCACAAGTTAGTTATACCCTCAAAGCCATAATGATCAAGTTTATTGATCAGAATGTTGTGATTGACCGTGTCAAAGGCCTTTGAGAGGTCCAGAAACGCAACAACTGTATACTTACTCGACTATTTAGCTGATACACAAATTATGGTACTTGTACACACATCTAAAACAAAAGACACGATAAACAATTAACAACTAGTACAATAACATTTGCCTTTCAACACTTCAAAGGGCTTTCTTGGCGGTTAATTGAAGTTATAATGTATATATTCTCTTTTCACTGACTCGAAATCGGACGTTTGAAGTAATCGTGAGCTAGTTTAAGTATATTAATGCAGATGATACATTGCGTAGGGTAATTTTACAGTTGTGAATCACTGCACAGTACCAAGTTTTTTGTTTGTCCTATAAACATATAAGGTCTAAATTAGAAGTTCTCAGTTACGAAATCGTCAGCCCTGACTCTCATAATTATAGAAACCGAATTTCCTTCCTGGTTTGAACATTTTAAGACAGTATATGCTTGTTTCTTTTGCTTGGACTTTTCAGTTATACTGTCAGTCATATAACGACGTTTATCAGCCTCATCTCTGAATGAAGATACTCTTACAACACTGGGAGCTAATGAAGGAAACCTAGCTAAAACAAAGGTTTGTTTGCTTGGGGTTTTACGTCTTACTTGAGGTTATGTCACTCATCAATATGTGACGGCGTGTCAGTCCAATACGTGGTGGAAATCATTCATTTTGGTCTCCAACCCATCCGTCAATCAATGCATAACTTACTTAAAGACAATTTGTTTTAATAAAGATGTCTGGGAACATTTGTGTATAAACCAACTCAACGGTCGGATACTATATCCCCACCAATCCATCTGTTTATGAATCTTTAAAAGGTACAACGATTCTTTCTTGCAAACTTGTATTGTTGGTTTCCCCTGGCCTTTATTAAGAATAGAAAAGTTATTGTTTCTGATTTTCAATTTTCCGATTTCATTATTTCGCATTTTACACCAAGTATATAATGTTTGGTGTTACGGAGTCATTCGAGTTTAGATCACATCTTATCTTCAGCACAATTGCAATCGTGAACCATGATACCATGGTAACAACATGAATAGAAAATAAATATTACCCTTACTGTAAACAGTATTTCAATTTGAGTCTAACTAGTTTTTACTATAGTACCATGTTTGGTTTTTGATGAACAGTTACTTCTCAACACGACATGTGCTTGGTTGATCGGTGACAAGTTGTTATCCGGACAATGTTATCATTGTTTTTCACTATCATGTCATGCTGTATCGAAAATGACTTCATCTTGACTGCCATATGAAGTATGTTGGGCCGACCGTTTGGGCAGAAGTACAAGAATAAGAAAATACTTTCCTTTGACCCTAGGTAGTTAATACGACCAGAAAACGATTCTTAGACTTACCAATCTATTTTTACGGAGGAGCATTAGGGCTAACTGAAAGTAATGCTAGAAACTAAAGGCTATAGATTTGTCATTTTTATTACAGCCGAAAATATTTAAAAGGGGAGTTATATTCCTCCATACTGAATTGTAAGAAGAGTTAAATAATTTGTTCGAGATCTTTAGTTAAATGATGGATTAATCGTCAAATAAGTCGAAATTTACTGTGCTTTTTTCCACTTGACCCTAACGCTCTTCCTGTAGAATACAAATATTTCTTTGGTATAGCTTTTACTAGAGACGTCAACGCTAAATTTTTGTACATTATTTGTTAAAATCAGAAAAACTCATTATTAATGTAATGATTTGTCTACGCTGGTTTAAAAGACGTGCTATTAAGTTTGTTTTATTAACTGGATTTATAGCTAAAATATAATCTCCTCTTCAAATTATGTGTCCATTATTATGCATAATGAAATCACCAACATCAGACTACTCGAGCTTTGTTGTATAATTTTATGCCATTTATATAATGAAACTCTGCGGTTACTACATGCACGTATATAGTTACACACTTATACAGCTACAGACTACAATTGGATACATTTTCTAGCAAATGCAAATCCTGTAAAATCTCAAATTCAGTTTTGATTATCAGATGGTGCGAGAATTTCAAATTTTTTAAAATATATTTGATTTGACTGTATAGTAGGTAATTTTAAAATGATGGTCAGTGTATCCGGTTTGTTTAGTCTGCTTTGAGTTTAACCACAATACTCTAGAACATATGCATACAGTTGTAATAGCTATCTGAAAGCTTTAAGTACACACCATGTATATGCTTGGTGATAAATATTGGCCATACTTTCAATTCTGGTCTTTCTTTGCCTTTTTCCAAATTCTTACATCTTGCAATTGTTTCTGTTTTCAATACAAACGTTTATGTCCATGTTCCTATTTATTGATTTTGGACAAATTTATATGTTCCCTTTTCAACAAAAGTGACCTACTTCGTTCTTGTCCCAAAGTTTGCATCCAGAAAATATTTTACGCGGTGATGTAGGAAATGGACACTATAATAGACGATATTGTGGTATAGACCATCAAGAGATGTTTTAACGTATTAATTAGATAAGATTAGATAATTTATTAACCATAAATACATGTATATAATAGTTTCTCTACATTTATACAAAAATATATAATAGTTTATAACTGTGCCCATAAATAGTTCATAAGGAGAGCATCATTGCATACGGACAAGCACCACAGTACTCACCAAAATGACAAGGTCGCGCGTTATGGAGTCCAGTGCCGGATTCAATCAACAGACTTGAAAACGGCCTTAGAACACAACAACGGGACGCCACCAAAGCAACTACGCGCAGAAGCCGCTTATCCATAAGAAACATTGCTCTTTTTGCGTTAAACCAAACTAATGAAAAGACTATAGGCACAATGAAATTACATCAAAATGGCGAGATTAAAGTCATAAATGACTTGTTATATCCCACTATTGGAAACTTCACTGAGGAATATAGGGTAATATAAACTATGGTGTTTGAAAAATGTAGCACTCAATTACTTCATTATAAACCAGCATACATACTTACACAATAAAGCAAAGTAACAACTCCGAGAAAAGACAGGGAATTCATGATTGACTCAACGTTTCGGTTTATTAATCAAACCATCTTCAGGAGGTTTGTTTGAGTCAATCATGAATTCCCTATCTTTTTTCGGAGTTGTTACTTTGCTTTATAACGTAAAGCTTCCCAGTGGTAGTCATAACATACTTACACATATACATAACTATACAAAAAACGCAAACACACATACGTCCACCCCAATTTCGGCTTAGATACAAATATTGTAACCCTTACCAAAGATCTCATCTTAACGGCATCAGATAGGTCCCTCCTTGACCGTGGTCTCTCCTTCGTCCCATCCCCCAAGAAATACTCTGATAGTGATTTTAAGAGTCAGAATTACAGTTATATATTCGGTTAACGCGATACTTTGTCTAGAGCGGAAAGATACAGAAGCTGTAATTGGCCGAATAAAACGTTTACAGAAAAAACACTGCCAGTGTTGCAAAACTTAGTACAGATTTTGAACAGGTTGTCAATACTAAAAACCAACCTAATCTCACCATTGCAGAAGGACTATCTCTATCTCTAAGCTTTGTCAAAATCGAGATATCGTTATTAAACGAGCTGATAAAGGGTCTGCTACGGTTATAATGGCAAGACAGGATGAGGCAGAGCGCCAGTTGAGTAATCTGGACCATTATAAAACACTAGATAATCCTATTTGGCCGGAAAACAGGATGAATTTCAACGAAATAATTATGTCTTTTGAGGATCAAAACATCCTCACTTATAGACAAGGCGATTATCTACTAGCGGGACGAGAATCCAAAAATATGCTATTTTACATTCTTCCGAAAATCCACAAACGACAGGAGAAATCACATCAAGCCTCTATGCCCCCAGGTAGACCTATAATATCAGACTGTGGATCTGAATCTTACCACATTTCAGGAATTATTGATTACCATCTCAAACCAATCGCCAACAGGCAACCCAGTTTTATAAAAGAACACCGAGGACTTTCTGAATAAGTTATCTGAAATTCAGGTTCATAAAAACGTCATATAAGTGACCCTTGACGTAGAATCTATGTACGCCAATATCGATAATGAGACTGGCCTTCAGTCTGTTTAAAACGCTTTCCTTAGGTATCCCGATCCACGCCGTCCCTCTACTGAGGTACTGATACTGTTGGAACTCAGTTTGAAATGTAATGATTTCGAGTTCAATGGTCGAATATACCAGCAAATAAAAGGCTGTGCTATGGGCAAAAGATTCAGTCCCAATTTTACCTCTATATTTATGGCAGAGTGGGAACATGGAGCCCTTGGAAAGTATGGTAAACAGCCCCTGTTATACCTTAGATATTTGGATGATATATTTATCCTCTGGCAGCATTCTATAGATGATTCTAGTGTAGATTTTTTGGATGTGACAGTATACAACGGTGTCAACAGGGATGTTGGATTATAAGGTATTTTTTAAACCTACGGATACCCATCAACTACTCCATCCTAATTCTTATCATCTGCAGCATATCGTTAAGAAAATTATTAAATCTAAAAAATAAGGTTTCATAGGAATAGTAGCACCCTCCCTTCCTTCAACAAGGCCTCTCCTTTTCTCTTTAAGGCGTTGATTCTCAGAGGATATTCTACGCGACTTCTTCGCAAGATTAAATCCGAAACCCTCAGAAAACTGAACAGTAGGCCAAATCTTCACAATCAGTACCTGTACGAAAAAATCAGAATCATCCTGTAATATTGTCAGGCAGGTCTTCCAAATGTATGAAGACTAAATGTAAGCTAGACTATTACATACCATATTTTGTTTTCTAAGTAAACCATTTACCTTGTACAAAGTAACCTAGTTTTGGCATACATCATTCCATTGAATGGACTTGCCAATAATTTAAATAAGTAAGTAAGTATTACATATCAGAGAGGGCTTTCTTCATCGGGGAACAAACTAAAAATGTCTATCATTTGGCAGATGTTTTAAACTGTGATTCTGAAAATGTGGTTTACCCCATCACTTGTAAAAAGTGTCTGAAACAGTTTGTTAGAAACGGAAACGGATACCCCCCTTACCTAATAACTATGTGTGTTACATATTTGCCATATATTTATATTCACAATTTACATGTTATATGTGTTGCCTTTTTTTCGAGATGCGCCTAAAGGTTATCCAACAACTCGAGATTCAGGTCTATCTAGAAACTTGTCTCTGAGAATTGATATAGAACATGAGATAATATATCGACTTTAATTAGTCGATATCCCTGTGCCAGTGTGATTACTCTTGATATAAAATATATTATACATCATACATAAATATATATGTATACATATACATGTATATAACATATATCCATACATATTGTGTCAAGAGTAATCACGCTAGCACAGGGATATCGACTAATTAAAGTCGATAAATTATCTCATGTTCTAGATCAATTCGCAGAGACAAGTTTCTAGATAGACCTCAATCTCGAGTTGTTCTGGATTACCTATAGGCGCATCTCGAGAAAAGGCAACACATGTAACATGTATATTGTGAAGATAAATATGTGGCGAATATGTAACACACATAGTGGGATGGGCGATAATAAGCACAACTTGAAAAATGTACCGCTTAGAATATGAGATGAGGGCATATATACATACAGATAAACATATACATACACACACATATGTCTATATTATTTAAAAGCCACGAGAGGAAATTATTAAATATTAATTACGCTCCAGTAGATGATCTTTTAATTTACTTATAAATAAGGGGAAAAAATCTATTGATTTTATTTCATGTGGTTACTTATTCCATTCTCTAGGACCCAAAATTCTCAGTGTATATAATGAGTAATTTGATCTATAAAAGGGTATATATAAATTTATGTTTGTATTTCTTGTTGCTAGATAATGTTCTTCAGACTGTCCTCTAAAGTTAGTTCTGTAGAAGCCTGGAAGCATATATAGTTTGGGCATAAACTTATAAGCTTCAAGAAGGGCAGAGTAAAGTACAAGAGTAGAAATTGGAAGTATTTGGATATCCCGAGACAGAGATGGGGTATGACAGAGTCTAGACGAAACAGATATTATTCTGATTATTCGATTTTGAAGAATATGCAAATTTTCTAAATGGGTGGTATACGTGTTACCCATAGGTATACGCTGTAGTTCAAATAAGGGAATATAAGTGAGTAATAGAGTGTATTAAGAGTTTTCTATTAACAACTTTTTGAATGCGTTTTATAATACCGATCTTTCTAGAAAAGTTATTACAGATATAGCTGATAGGAGACTTCCAATTTAGGAATTCGTTGAAAAAGATTCAGAGAAATTTATAGGAAAACACATGTTCAACAATCTGTCCCCGGAGAATCAAAGGGCTGAGATAATCAGAGTCATTGGCATTTATAATCATGCATTTTGTCTTATTGACATTTAACGGAAGTCGATTTGCGCAAAGCCATTGGTAGACCTTCTCAAGCTCTGACGACATTTAATGTATACAGCTTCATCCAAATTATTGTCCGAATACACACAACAATTGTCATCCGCAAAAAGCGTGAAGATAAGGTTATTAGATGAATTAATAATATCGTTTATATATATTAAGAATAATGTGGGTCCCAACATTTTGACTTCATTCAGAGAGGTAGCTACTAAACCAATTGTTGGCTTAATTTAATAGCTGAGATAGTAAAATAGGATGGTTGACCGTGCCAAACGCTTTCGATAAATCTAAAATATGAAACGAGTGTCTTCTGTTTATTCTCTCGGTGGCCAACAAGTTTTTTAAAATAAGGAACATGCCTGTTGAAAAGGTAAGGTTTATTATATGGGTAAAAGTTCTAAAATATGTTTGGAGACAGATTTTAAAAAAGTCATTGGTACTCCATCAAGCCTTGCCGATACGGAGTTTAACTCCGAGATAGTAACAAGCACGTCTCTCTGGGTTACAGGAGAAAATTCGAACCTGGCAGTTAATGGTGCTCCTAGATTATCGAGGTAAGACTTAGTCGTCGCAGGAATTTGTGATTCTAATGTATGTGGTAATGACTGGAAGTGCTCATTAAATTTATTAGCAATATTCAAATCGCCCTCAGTTCCATTGATAACTATCGAATTATTGGATGGGATGATTTTGTTTCTATTTTAACAGAGTATTTGGATTTTCCATGTATCTTAAATATCCTGGTTACACTTTTCCAACTTATTTTGAAAATAGCCCTTTCTCGTTGCAGTCAATAATTTGTATAATTTGTTACGAAACCGTCTATATTCGCGTCGTGGAACATCGTTTTGAAATTTGAGTTGTTGCCTATAGAGACGATTTTTTTCATATATAGAATTTAGTAGGGCAGGTGTCACTCAAGGTTTAATTATTTTTTACCTGAAATTTTCCAGGTAAGTGGAGAAAGGAAAGCATTCTTCAAATATATGAATAAAGGTAGAATGAAAAATATTTAGAGCTTCTTTTGCATCTTCCTTTATAATTCGATTTGCTGATACATAAATATAAGGCGCCTAAATTACAGATTTACGTCAATCCTAAACTAGTTATTGGTCCTGAGATAAGGGTATATCTAACGTTAACCCAAAACCTAGACCAAACCATCATCCTTACACAAAATCTTATAAACATTTTATTCTCACTCGGGTTAAAATTTCGAATGCGAAATTTGTATGTTTAAAGACAATAAGGGTTCAGAACTGAATTTTAAAACCATAGCAGGATATTTTGGTTCAATCCTCTATATTTTTGTAAAAGGCGTCGGATAACTCATAATTGCTGTTATCCTTAACTACTTTACAGACTAATGGGTTTATTGCTTGGTCTACAGAATATTCTTTTTAGATTGTATTAACATGTTCCTAGATATCTATGTGTGGTGTGCTATGTATTCACAACATGTTCTCCACCATCCAATTTTTCTGTAGGTTACCCATAACAGCTTGAGATCTATCCAGAAACTTCTCTCTGATAAATTATCTAGAACATGATGATACCTCGGTTTAAATTAGTCGATATCCCTGAGCCAGTGTTATTATTCTTTACAAAAATCGATATAGCAGTCAATCAATCAACAAATCATAGTACTTGTTATGCAACTTATATCTCTATTAAACTTGTGCAATGAACCGAAGCAGAAAACTATAGCGCAATTATTGTAAACTAATTAATTATTCTGTAATCACATTGGTTAATGACCAGTAACTAATTGATCTGCATTGGGCGATTTTTGCCGAATAAGTAAGGCGAGTCACTACAGTATATAAGAAAAGAAAATTCTTTGGAGCATTTAAAACTTAAAGATACTAAGCTCAAGACAAGTCCACATGGATTTACAAACTTTGTTTTTACTAGAAGTGCAACTTTCCGATGTCGGATTCTAACATCGTTCTCAAGTGCGAGTGTGGTATTCAGTCTGGGGCGTTTGTGAACATTTTGCAAATCGAAACATTGCACAACAATTAGACAACAGTCGTAAAGCACATAGACGTGTCGAGTTACTTTACAATCTAATAGTGTTATGTTACCCAATATGTCAGAACAGTCTCAGATAGATTTATGGTATTTGAGTATATATTTTATTACATGCATTTACTATATGGTCGACCACGTCGCAGTGGCCTAACCGTGGTGAGCCCCGCGAACCCTTCTTTATTTGAATACCCTTTTGTTAGTCGTGGATGGTTTTTATGGTTTAGTATTTCACCTGAAGAGGTTTTGTCAATTCAATGAGCCCGATCATGTCTGGTTGACTACTACACCGTGTACGATATCCCACATATTAGTAAGGTGGCGACGATAGCAGACAGGGAGGACAGGCCGGAGTTCTGGCTAAAATCAGGTGAGAATCTTTGGGTAGCTGTGTCCTTCAGGTTCATGGTAGCATCCTGAGTTTTGTTTGGAGTGGTATGTAAATCCCTACATATAGATGTATTTGATGCTATGTGGCCTATTATATGAATAACCCCGCTTAGAGCTCACTATATACAAAGAACACGCCCTTCAATTGTATACACAGCGCGCTTTTGAATTCCTGGTTGAAATGCACTACAATTCTATTCATACCGTCTCATATATATAAATATATTATGGTCTCTTAAACTTATAAGAGACCCGAGTTCGAATCCCGGTGGAGGCAAGCAAAATAATCTTACTCTCCATGTATACATAAATATATATATGCCAGTACCAGATTATCAGAATAAATAAAAAAAAAACAACAAAACAAATTTATGGGTAATTTCTTAATGAGAGGTTAGAGCACTGGCCCTGTTAGCCAGAGACCCGAGTTCGAATCCCGCTGGAGGCAAGCAAAATTTTATTTCTCAACATTTATACAAAAATATATATATCAGTGGTTGTTAATCCTAACATTCGGAGTATTTTGACGCGCATTTTGTCCGTGGCTCTATCAGTGTGCCATGAAATTGATGGGATGTAGGCCTACTGTATAAATATGGCCTATACATAAACCATTCAAATTTGATAAGAAAACAAATAATGGCAAATATCCTTTACACATATATTCCTGTGCAAGTACAACTGGTGTCGCTTACAAGTTATTGATTGCACCTGTTAATTACAATCCGTAGTAATTAAATGCGTCAATGTATTTCTATATCCGTATATCATGACGCTCTTACGTTTAGATAAGTCACTAATTAACTGAAGTTAATTTATGGCCTTAATATTAACACAGACGTACTTATGGAAACTAGGTAAGGCTATAAGACATTTGTCTTTACTCCACTGTTTGTAAAAATTATATTTGGCTATACCACAAAACAATGGTTTGTTCAATGGAGGAATTAAAACGTGATATACCAGTTGTTTAGAATTAAAACGTGATACATCAGTTGTTTAGAATTAAAACGTGATACATCAGTTGTTTAGAACTAAAACGTGATACATCAGTTGTTTAGAAATTAAACACTTTAAACGTGATACATCAGTTGTTTAGAATTAAAACGAAAAACATCAGTTGTTAAGAAATAAAAAGGTGATACATCAGTTGTTTAGAATTAAAACGTGATACATCAGTTGTTTAGAATTAAAATGTGATACATCCTTTGTTAAGAATTAAAACCCTTTAAACGTGATACATCAGTTTTTTAGAATTAAAACGTGATACATCAGTTGTTTAGAATTAAAATGTGATACATCAGTTGTTTTGAATTTAAACGTGATACATCCGTTGTTTAAAATTAAAACGTGATACATCAGTTGTTTAGAATTAAAACGTGATGCATCAGTTGTTTAGAATTAAAACGTGATGCATCAGTTGTTTAAAATTTAAATGTGATATATCAGTTGTTTAGAATTAAAACGTGATACATCAGTTGTTTAGAATTAAAATGTGATACATCAGTTGTTTAGAATTAAAACGTGATACATCAGTTGTTTAGAACTTAAACGTGATACACCAGTTGTTTAGAATTAAAACGTGATACATCAGTTGTTTAGAATTAAAACGTGATACAATACCCTCTATTTTCCATTAATCGCGTAATATTTTCGACATCTTTAAAAAGGAATATAGGACCAACCTTCGAACGAAGTCTATGTAAGGGAATTCGAATTAAAGTATAACATGATTTAGTTGAGATTGATTGATTGATTGATTGAACGGCAATGTTTTTTGACAATAGGCAACGGCACCAACACAATCATATAATGTGAAATCATTTCAAGCCTTTGCACTGTTGTAAATTTGATGTTCACTTGGGCTAAGTATGGCAGTTTGAATGTTAGCTTGGGATAGACAGCCCTAGGTAAATAAATATGGAGACCAGTCGCACAAAAACCTCCATACATGACTTTAAACTTGATATGGGCAATTTTCAGCCATGAATGTAGTAATTGGGTTACTAGTAGTATAGGATGTTTGCTGCGCAAAAGATTTGTGTAGTTAAAAGGATCTCGACTTAATTTATTTTAAAGAAAGGTAACTACAATGTGTGCTGTCAATTTGAACGCAGCTGTTCTAATATAAATGACGTTTTTAGATACATTGTAAAGTTAGGAAATCATTTTAGATTAAAATAGTCTCAATTTAACACAATCTCTTTGCTAATCGCATTTTGTGTCCTAGGCCTACATGCCCTGCTGTAATGCGGATGTGTAATAAACCTGTTATACGTCAAAATCCCCTTTTTATTAAAGTTGCAAATATCTAAAGCAAGAAATATATATAACAATTCAACCATATCAACGAAAAAAGTCAAAGTCAAACTCAAAGCTGTTACGGATGTAATTTTCCTTCTGTATAGCCTAATAATATCCTGAAAGTTTACCAGCTTTATATACTCTTTTGATGACTTATTTGTTTTTGTACATAAGATAAACGAGTACCACACATAACCTATTTGCTTTAGATCTTTCTTAAACTCTTTTTATTTAACGTATATTTGCTACGTTGGCAAGAATTATAATATAAGGAAGCTTTGAGGTATACGTTTAAAAATAACTTTCCAACCCTCCTCTAATGAGTCTATTTTAAAAACGTCCTCGTCTTAAATATATTCTCTAATCCAAATATCATTTGCTTCCGGTCACTAGCAAAACGGGACGAATTTGCTTTAGTGATATTTAAAATGAGTAGACTCTACATTATCTTACCTTTTGTGTTACAGTAGTCAAATGCCTTCTTGTTTCGTATTGCGTTAACTGGTTCAATATGTATGAATTCTCTTACAAGGTGAGAATGGCCAACCCTACCCCCGAGGTCATCGGCATCATCGTGTCTGGAACTGTAGCTGGGGTCGTCCTTATTATTGTCTTTGTTATCATTGCCGTATATTGCTACAGGTTAGTTCTGCTCGTTGTGATTAATCTTTGGGGCAGTTATGTAAACCTACTTTAATAAATCCGTGAGAATTGTGAAATTTAATTTAATTTATTTGATTGACGTTGATGACGTCGTACTCAGCAGCCCAACGTTCAACAAACTGAACCATGGCGCGGGTACCCAAGTCAACTCTTTACCAGGCTCCGTATTCACACAGGTACTTAAGTATTTCTTAAAGTTCAGAAAAATTTAGCCAAATTTCAAACCTCACTTTAAATAAAAAAAAAAAAATTCTTTCTTAAATTATAAGTGACACTTTTAAAATAGAAACTAAAATATGTCACATTTAATTTTAAAAAAAATACATTCTTTCTTAACTTTTTGTGATGCTAACTGATAAATTATAAATGACACTTTTAAAATAGAAACTAAAATATGTCACATTTATTTTTTTTCAATAGAAAAATAAAGGTTGAAATTTGGCTAAGTACTTCTTAACTTTAAGAAATACTTAATTAGCTTTAAGAATACCGACCCAGGAGGTTTAATGTGACGCTAATAGTGATTCGCATGACAATATTATATACTTACAAATTCCCACTGTCCTCTCGGATAGATACAATACTAGACACAATCATTGAATAAATAAATTTTTCCAATTAAAATTTGTACGTGGCACACACAATGTTACAAAGCTAAGGTGTGAATCGCAATCACCTTTGTTTTTATACTGAATTCAAGGATTCTTTATTTTTATGTGTAATTAAATATACATGTGTTTTCCAAATGATGTCATGTCTATTAACAGGGTTATTGACCGCGCAGATGATAAAACGCTTGTAAAGAGTCAAAGAAATATACGGTTTATTGAGAATGGTGGGTATCTCGGGGAACCTGTGTATTATGGAGATGGGACGTCCAGTATTGGAACAGCCGCCCGCCTCGCGCCATCCTACCCCATTCCCGTGCTGGTGGGAGCACCTGCTCATCACCCAGGAGATGGATACCACAGTGGCGCCACTACACTGGAGAAGAAGAAACGAAAGAAGGGTAAGCCGAGATCCTTACAAACTGATGAACTTATTTTAGGATATGAGGATGTGGACATGTTTAACCCAGGTGAATATTGCACTGATTTCTCCCCACCAAAGGCTTTCCGCTTGTGTGTGTAAAGGTATAGATACCTTAAGCTTCTGTGCAACATTCACTTCATCGCTCATTTCACTTGGAAGAAGAAGTCTCATCACAGTCTATGGTCCTAATATTGTATTTTTTCTAACGGACAAATCCCCCCTCCTTGGGCAAATCCCGCCTCCCCAGCACCCCTTCTTTGGCAACCACAGAGCCAGCCTGATCTGTCAACTTGGCAGCAGACGCAGCAGTCAGAAAGACCGTCTGGCACCATTCAAACTCCCCTGACATTGTATCGGTTTCTCTCCTCGCTTCCATCCGCAGTGCAACACATTAATAATATTCTAATGCTTTGATTGTTAACCTGATACGAAATTTATAGCTTTGATCGAAAAGGGTAAGTGTTTGATTTTTCCACGCGTTCTATTAATTAGTTTTCCGCTGCTTCCATATTACTACCAACGTTTCCGTCGTGGTCAGAATTCAACACAATTGTTTCTAGCTTGAAGCCGACAATTTCCTCATGACTCTCTCATGCATTCTCCCTAATTGTTTGATATGATATATTACGCTCTAAGAAGAATATATAAAGTATACAAATACAAGATACTTAAGGTTGTATGTAACATACACAAATACTTACAGAGGCTCTTTGGTTGTTTATTGTTACCTGTGCATAATGCTTTTTATGGTCACAGATATTCATAGTTTAATTTTTGCAGAGTGAAATTAAACGTTTCATGTAAGTAGTTGTACATTGAATAATATAAAAAAAGGATATTAATATAATGCAAGGACGACGGGAGATCAGTAGGTTGTATAACCCATTGCCCCAGCAAATCTGTGAAAGGTCTATTGTTACGTGGTAACATAACTCCTTCCTTCTTGATTCGTTTATTCACCCGGATATTTCACAAATACCCCTCCTCTACAACGCCACTTATATATTAATAACAACAAAAACCTTTATAAAGAATATATTGACATTGCATACAAGCGTCCATCTTTTGTTTATTAATTATCGTACCGTCTTTTTCAGCTTTTGTGAATTACCAACACTCAAGGTAAGATCGAGTAAATATATAGCTCTCTTTTAAACAATCCAAATCTTTAATTGCACCTTTACTTTTGTTTCCGTATCTGCTAAATTGTATATCTGTCAGTGAATTTTGGATAACACCTTATGGACATCATTACCAATGATGCCATAATCCTCTATCTATATTACTGATCAAATAGCATTTTAATTCAAACTTATGTAGCTTATGAGTTTTGTTAACATCATATAGTTTTTAATGATAAGTCGAAATTACAATTATAAATTTTTAAATCATTCGCACTAATGTATAACAACGAATTTGCTATTTTGTACAATTAAATACCGTTACTGTTTTTTCTTTTAACGTAGGTCCAAGTATGATGAACGAGTAAGTATAAAGTTCAGCATTCCTTCTACCTGTGCACAATTTACAGATTCTGTATTAGCAGTTTACAGAAAGCTGCTCTTTACAAATAAACTTAACAAAACGATCTTCATTAACTAAATAATAATTTTAAAATTACAATTCAGTTCAGATTTTGAGTACTTACAGTGTCCTTTATTATTTTAAAGTTCATATTGTTTAAAGGATTATAATAATATGTGTTACTTATTCATTACCCTTAGGAAGGGTATTTGGACTTCGATGAAGAAACTCAGGAGACTGTGCCAGCTGTATTAAAGGTAGATAACCCTCGACCAGACCCGGTTTCTCGTCCAGACGATGATGAACCGGTTATTGTGACTTATTTAGAGGATCCTTACGAGGAAACGGAGGTTAATACTGTCCCTAAACACATGGATGGTCTGATTCCACCCCCACCCCCACCACCAATCCTGAGAGACGTCGCCACGGCTGACCCAGATAATGGAGAACGAACACCCAGCCTATCATCAGACCCCGATGATGGCACAGAGGCCTACCATCATCGCCAGCGAGAACCTCCTAAAGGGGACATTGGACCTCCTGAGTACCAAGTGTCACGCCTGTAGGTCACGTTTAAGACACACTTTATATTTGTTATCGTCTTGTTTTGGGTTGGTCTTTAGATCATTGCAAGCACTCTGTTTACACGCATCCTTTGTCCTCAAGCCGCTTCAGATTTATCTAAATCACACCTGTGAGTGAATTGCTGCTCCAAATCCGCTGTATTATTTCAAGGGTAATTGAACCTTAATTTCTTACAATTTTAAACACTTAAAACGAGGAGATAAAATTGACATCCACATAAACATCTCAAAGGAATGTCCTGTGAAATTACACGAATATGAGGTTACAAGTTAAAAATGAGAATAAAGGCCCAGTATTATACACTAGTGTCCAAAAGAAACGATACCAACTTGTTTTCAAAATATTTTGTTACGAATTGATTTTTGTAATA
>JAVFBZ010169341.1:1139-13223 GCA_032466195.1 Katharina tunicata
GGCCCCCCCCCCCCCCCCCCCCCCCTTTCCTCTCATTCCTCTCGACCGAATGCATTCTGCTGGCCAAAAAATTATAATCTTGTTCCAGAGACCATTTATTTAATGCACACATGCCCCTTGATGATAACTCGAAGTAGGATCAAAAAGCTTCCACGGAAACCCTTATAAGAATATGTGGTCAATAATAACATTTTGAAGCCACTGAAAAGATTCCCAGAAGGCACTTTCTTTTCTTGATCGTCGTCTTAGTCCCAATGCCACCATCTGTCTTGTCTTCATAGCCACCGGGGAATCTTCATAAGTCAGACCAGACTAAGGTTTCTTCACTTAGAGCAATGGCAGGAGCATTAAATGTACAATTTGATAGTGATGGCAGAGAAATGGACATACATTTTTTCTATAGATACTTATCGTGGTTTGAACAGAATTGAGATAACTAATATAATCAGACGTCAATAAAGTCTTGGAGCAAAGATTATGTACTCTCTCAGATTGTTTCATATAGAAACGTCATTTTCTTTTCATTTCAGATGGTAATATGCATTAACCTTAACAGAACATCTGCCGTAAATGTTTTTTGTGGCGGACATGTTTTGTACGTCTGAACTCAGCTATATCAATTGAACAAGTTTAAGATGAATGAAAATGTGGTCAATAAGTCCACATTACAATATTGAACTGCTTTTATTTAAGCTAGCTAAATCAATAGGTCTAGCAGGCGAGGTGCCATTCTAAAACCAGTCTCCTAAATCAAGATCATTAGTCTATTCATACATCATGACATAGAATAGTAAACTGCTTGGACTTTGTAGGAGGTGATGCTTAAGGCTTGAAACTTTACACGCTGGAACTGTACACTGTACTGTTTTCATAAATAATATTTATTGACTTCAAATATTCTAACAACAGTTTTATACATAAATTGTGTACGTGAAATTATAATCTAGGAACATTACGATTGTTCCTTTTATGAAAAATACGCATAGTGACTTGTTTTGACAGAAATATTTTTTTAGCAATTGAATTGATCGAAGTTTGGTTGGCAACGCGTTTCTTGTCAAATTATGCTACAGGCCCATCACTTACGACATAAAAGGGGACCCTTTTAACCGAGAGGTTTTCTTTTGATTGCTTACAAGCTATGACGGAGTAGACAGCGTGGTTGTTGTCAAGAAACTGTGGTCGGTTCTGCCGTTCATTTAGAGGGAAAGTCACTACGTACATGTACCTCTTAACCGTGACTTGACGAAGATACTTTTTCCACGTTTACAATTCTAAACAAGAGCACTCAACACCGTTACCTTTCGACAATAATCGTTTGTGTCATCAAGCAATAGTATCACACGTGATTTTCTCATTTATTCAATGTTTTAATATTTAAATTAATGATTTTATTTAACAAATGATTTTAACTTTAATATCTAGCGAATGCAGAGCACAATCAGTTTACCTAGTCTATAAATGCTTATTTGAGTCGAGGTTTTATAGATTTATTTTAAATGACCTTTACCTTTGTAATTGTAAAAGTTAATAAACACGGCGTGTTCAGCTTAACATAAATTGACGTTCTGTTAGTGTGGGTGTAAAACTGTAACGATTATCCCAAGCTATCATTTACTAAAGCGTAAGATGTCCCATCGCATTAAATGAAACCTTAAAAGGACACGATTGCACATTCCAGTGATCTTAAATATATCCTCTGTTTATATAGCTCAGATCGGATTGCAAAAGGACTTGCTTTGTGCAGATTTTTGTCGGCCAAACGTTGTTACCGTAATCAGCTCCTAAATTGATTCCGTGGACAGTCAAAGGCACACAGGTCTTAACCAAAGGTCCTGCCCAACTTTAAAATGGATCAACGTTTATGCGTGCAAACGTAATAAATATACATGCAATATAGAATAACATAAACTCCGAGCGAGGAAGTCATGTTGGTATAGATAACCCTTATCTATACCAACATGACTTCCTTTGTCGGAGTTTCTGTTATTCTATGCACGCATTGCGAATGCTTTTGTCCCTAACACTGCAGATTGTGCTTTTGGGTTACGTTGGATTCACAAAATATTTCTAGGCTTATATTTGGTTTCATAAAGACGATGTTATTCCAAACATAAAGAAAACAAATTCAGTTCGCCTTTCCACAATTACTTAGAGAAGGAAGATAGGAAACATTAGGGGGCGTTTAATCAACTGAACACTGACGTTTATCACTTTTTCACTATATTGATACTGAGGATTTTAATTAGAATCGATGTACGATTGTATCTTGAACTGAGGGCTGTTATTTATATCTGCCTGAATATTTATCGATAATTGACAAAAAACCTCAAAGCTTTCAGCGTGATGACCATACGGGTAACAGTGAGTTCTACTAACTCGGTCAAAGGTAATGTAAAGGCCGTGTTGGTTTTCAGGAAATGAGAATTCATCTTAGGATCAATATCAGGATTTATACCACAGTGACATTCATGACCTTCATTGATAGTTCTGGATCGTTTGAGCGACCATAGCCTTTCTACTTTCCTAAACTTTTCCTGACCAACATATTCATTTTGTGTTTACAGCCTCTGTTAATCCACCTCAGTCTATTAAGTTAAAATATGTGTATGAAAAAAAACTCAGTGTATATAATAATGTGTCGATGAACTTTTTCGTTGTATGATACACCGTTATTTCTTTTTTAATAACAGTAACAATGAAGAGAAGAGAGTTCTAACTGTCTGGTTGCATTTGCATGTAAAAAGAAACATTTATAATTTATGTTTAGCTTAACCATTTTCCAGGGGGTTTATTTAAGTCCCAATATAAGTTTAAGTTAGATCAATACGAGTTTAGTCAGTACGTTCTGAAGGAGATCGAAATAAGAGATGTCAGTTGATAACAAAAAGTTTCTGTGAGATGTATTTGCTTGTCAGAATACTTCTGGCGTTTTAATTCTGCAGAACCATCTGGCAAGTACAGTGTATATAACTGTTGGGTTTTTTGTTGTGATCGTTTTGTTTAGAGTTGAAGCGTTTCACATATCTGACACTTTTAGCACTTAAATAAGTAAACAAATTCCAGTCAACTCATGTAGCCTTAATTGATTTAAATCTCACCTCCGCCCTTGGTTTTTCCTGTAAGGTTATTATGTTTTTAATTCGCCAACATAATCAATAGAGCTCATTAGCAGCAATGGGGAATATAGCATTAACTGAAAAACTGATCTTGTGGCCATGGTCAGTAGGCTAAGAAGTGGAAAACATTTTGTTTTGAAAAGTGATAAAATTAAGAACTAAATTTGTTTTTCTCTGTAACGTCGAAATTCGTGTGAATAACTTTGTAATGGAGTAAGACGTCAATCAAGGAAAATAAAATAACTCCAGCAACTTTACCAGATTTAAATTCACATGACTTTATATCGTTCGCAAACTGGCAAACACTGTGAGGTAATAGTTAAGAGCACTTTAGTCCTTGAGTGCATTGCTCATTCATCATAGATTTAAATACAGCGTTTTAGACACATCGATTTTTCTGTTATTCCTGGCAACACCGAGCGACTTGCAGTTATACATCAGATCCGGGTTCTTTGACGCAACAGTAGATCGATGGACCTCAAACACAAGATTGCCATAGGTCATGATTGATTTGGGCATGTTGTTGATTTGGACTTTGGTCAAGAGAGTCTGCTCCCGTCTCCCTGGCACCTCTTCAAGGTTAAATGACTTCAATCATTTCAACCTTCTTCACTTAATATTGTAGTACAAGTATCCTTTACGGTCTGTTAACATCAATCGCTGGCAATTGAAAGCAGATTCTTAACTTGCATGGTGAATCATTATTTATAGTAACCGGACTGCTGATTAACAGCCTTATAAGGTATACCGTTCTCACACGTTGTGGATAGCAATGGCCACATATGGAATATCTACGAACGTCAACTTGTTAAACATTTTCTACTCAAGCTGCCCTTTTTAGCAGGATATATCTTAGATAAATAACGAGTAAGAACTATTGGATAGTTTATTGTGTTTATGGTGTTTAAAATGTGTTGAAGTCAACAATCTTCTGAAGATCATTAGTATTGGTATTTAAACATCAAAATTAATAACACAAATAGCATTTAGTTACACCTTGTTTTGATCTGTTTTCTTTGAGTATGAATTTGCTATGACAATGAAGCGATATGTTTGATTTTTGCATTCTTGACCACACCAAAGTTTAAATTTTTGAGTAAAATATTAATAGATTTTGCTCATTAGAAAACAAGAAAAGAGAATTGGGGCAGAAAAATAAACTTTTTTGAAAGGACATTTTGTCTTTATTCTAAAAAGGGGATGCATTGGAAGAATAATCAATCTATAGTCATGTATGGAAATGTCGGATATGTCGCTAAAAAGATTTTCGGAATACATGTTCTAACTAATATCCTCGCTAAGTACGACGGGAGCACCTGTTCCTTATCTGTATATTTTATGGAGAAACCTTACCGGGCAGACTATAGCAGGGTTTCTACATTAAATGCGATAACTCTAGAAATGTAATTCTGTCAGGTTATTCTACATCAACTGATGGCAATAAATGGTTGAATAAATTTATCAGAGCATTGGGACTCAAATAAATACAAACAAGCACAGAAAATACATGGTCGACAGTGGTAGATAGTCTGTAGAAACCTATAATAGACAAACCTATCTAATTAACTTCTATTGTAATCAAGACGTGATCAGACGTACACTAATTGGAGTGGTAATTAACTGGGCATTTGTCCAGTTATCAGAATCATTGTCAATTTTTGTTTAACACAAATTAGTTGGTGTGGCAAAGTGAAAATGCTTAATTTGAAATGGTGTTTCGGCTCAATTGTTCTGTCTTCATTTTACGATAGAGTTTAATTCCCGGTTAATTAACTTCAGACTTCTGAACTTAAACTCTCCAAAAGGCATGGGTACGCACATACACGTCCAATATCCAGAATAACAGATATTATCTATTTTATGTTTTTTGTTTAAACATTCACCTACGCAAGAACACAACGGAAAGGTATTTAAGGAAAAGAGCTCTACTTGACAAGTGGAAACAACAAAGTCTATTTTGGCCTTCTTTGACATTTAGGTTATGAAACTTTTTCGTCAATTCATGTCAAGTGAAACTGTTGACGACTTCGATAGCCGGTTCTTTCCTTAATAGCCTTGCTGAGACGAACGAGAGCGTCTGTATAACGCGAGCGCAGCCCGAGAAACCTCACCAGCTAGGCCGGACTAGGGTTTCTACACTTGAAGTCCATTGTTCGATCATTCAAGAGATATGTACTTCAGCACTCAATAATGCGTATTGAAAATATTACAAATCGCCTTTAGGTCAGTTTTGGGTCTGCATTCTATCAACAATCAAATTAAATCATAATTAAATTGTCGTTACTACAGGATAAAATATTTGTTGGACTCATTCCCCGTGAGTAATTTCTTCCCTTCGCGTCTCGTAAAAAAAGGGGCTTACACATGAAAGCCAGCAATGGAATGGCATTTAAAATTATTTAAATTATGAACGTCTTGTCAAAAATGGAATATGTGAAACAAAACTCGAAAATTTGAGACTTGATTGTTCACAGATGTCACGGAAAACCGAGTACGTCTGATCGAATATTGAGCAAACTTGGTCAGAAGACAAACCGATCTATTGACACTTGTTAAGTGAGTAAGAAGGTCTTAAAATTTAGCTTACAAGAAACTGTTAATGTCTTGGTCGACAGAAAAACTGGTCTAAGACAAGACTCCTAAACTGTTGTGATGAGTGTTGGTCAAATCGGAAAGGCTGTATTTTTTCTCCTAGAGGTCAACAAAAATGTTTAGAGGAACTAAAGATTTCAAGGTAGGAAACAAGGTCAGTATACTGATGCTTGGTCTATACTTTACTGAGCTGTTAAAGCCTTTGTATGCCACGTACCCCGGACCATAAGTTAAGATGTTTTAAAAGTTTATATCCATCCGCGCTATTTCACCACATTATTCTCATTGTTCATGCTTTGATTTGATTTGATTGATTTATTTATAGCTCAACGCTACTTCACTTTTTTAAAGACATACAGCAGCGTAAACAAACATAACCAAATAATGTAAGTATAAGGTCAGTTGGAAATATAATGGCCAACTGTGCTAAATATTGACACTATATTTAAACTCGAAACATACTGCCCTTAACTAGAAAGCTATGTTACTGTGTGTGGCCGTCGACCCAATTCACTTTGCATAAGGCAAACAGCATTAACTACGCGTATATTGATCCACTTGGTCCAGCTGTAATCGAGATAACAATGTCTAGTAGCAAAACATTGCTGCTACAGGATTTCAAACAAGATATAAAAATAACTTTTTTCAGAGTCACTGAAATATGGAATATTCACAAATTACAGTAAGCCGCGGGCCCATATTGGATATTCGTTAAAGTCACATACGCACCCAAAATTTGGATTTTTCAATTAATTCCGTCTGCCTTGATTTTAATAAGATTTGATGTTTGTTCAAAAATTAAAACAGTCACGTTAAAATAAAAATTATTTATTGGGTACAAAGCTAGCAGTTATTCGAATTTAACGGAAAGAGGGCTGGCCATATTTGCTCACAAAATCTTTGATCCAGTCGCGGTGAATGGCCTTTTTGTAAGGGATGTGGCTAACATGGTTGACTCAGGGTGACGTTGGTACATCATATTGTGTCTGAGATGTGACAGCAGATTGACAATTTCCAATTAAAATTTCTGGCAGGAATTTTCAGATTTTTTTTACTTTTACCAGGCTTTTAAGCTACCTTTACCTTCAAATCTGGGAGTATAATTAACGGAATACCTCTAACTTTTACTTTTTGGTGAAAATATATATAATTCATGTGATTCTGTGGAAACCTAAAATACAGAATATGTGGGTGCGTATGTGACTTTAACATTTGCCTTGTTCACAATTGATATCAAATTCAAAGATTGATGAAGATCAATATATGAAACATTGGTATCAATCAGCTGAACAACCGTATTCACCTATTTAGAATATTGTAGTTGGAAAGAAAGCTTTGACTTAAAACGTTCTAACGTTACGGCTACCTGACGTGAACTTAACACAGCACTAAGATATTTGAAACACAATTTGTGTGTTCTCATTACAGTATATTTGTCAAGCTCCTTCTCACTGCCAGCAAAGTTTTATAAAGGCATTTAATCCATGACACTTCTACTAATTGCTAGATTGTGAACAAGGTCTTTAAGAAATTTGCCATATGTTATTTACTTCTAAGACTAGCGAAGGAAAATATACTGGTTTTCAGTAAATGCTAAAGCTTGCTGAATTCTTACAACAAATGACGAATCATAACACCAATATGATTCTAGTTAGTGTGTACACCTTAGACCCAAAGCACGGTCTCTTTGTGGTCAAATATTCTCAAACAGTTTGTATGTATAACCTGTATGTGTGAAATTAATATATATGGACAGTGTAGTTCCATTGTTTAATTTGCTCAGAGTAACTTTTGTCGTGAGTTTTCTTTCTTAAGATGTATTCCTCATTTATAAATGATTTCAACACTTAAACTCAAAACGCGTTCCTATTCAAATTATACTACTGTCCCAACTAAATCGATTTGAAATTTGACCTTTGTAACCTTGACGACTTGTTCTGTTTATTGCTGGAGTGTCGAGTAAAGTCTTAGTCAAGAGGCTGTACTCCACTCTGTCGTTCCTTTAAAGGTGAAGTCTCTCCAAACCTAATACTCCTGACTGGGCCAAGGATTTTCTACAATTGTACACAAGAGTACTTAACACAGTTACCTTTCTATTCGAGGTTATCAAGGCACAGTATTGATCAGAGTCGATTTATTTGTAAACTATTGCAGCCTTTCGATATTGACATGAATTATCCACAGTGTAAAATAAATCATTAAACGTTGATCAGAAAAGATTCAAAACTTTGAAACCTTATTTTTCAAGATCGCAAATGAGAGCATTACAGATATCTCTACTCTACTTGCCTTGTTTAAATTTTCTTCTAAGTTCTTTTCATTTTATTTGCGCACTCGATGCACTTGTGTAGGATAACTAGCAATATACCCTAAAAAGCATTAATGTTCTTATGACATGCGAATTATTATCCTTATGTGTTCATTGTATTGCAAAGGTATTTATAACAAAGTTTCCTAATAATGTTAATCTAACGGAACAAGGGCTAGTCCGTAGGATTAACTGTCAATGTGTAAAACGTCCTTCCCTGTTAATTGAATAGTTTAAAAGCTCACCAATGCACATTCCGTTGGGATATGATGTATTTATTTATCCAAGGACTGTGCAATAGAATCTATTTCGATGCTAAACGTCAAGCTAATATTTGTAAACATAGTTACTCTTAATCATTTCCTGATTTAAATCGATTTCCCGATATCTGTTCCGTGGACAGCCGCTGTGGATCAGGTTTAGCAGGACGTCTTTAAACTTTTTCTTAAAGATTGCTTTTTCGATTTAAGCGTTTCTTAAAGCTGCAGTGAACGTATACTTTTACAATACTCCTTCCATATATAATAATGCAATATGTTATGCTATCTCAATGGGAACGTCTACATGCTGAAAATAAATATATACACCATTGTTGATGACACAGCAACCAATTCGCGTGACCGGCATTTGCTGCAGATGGCTTTTTGTCATAGTTAGAATGTGTTCGCCCGGATTGCTGTTCGTGGATTGGGCGTTTAACCCATAAACACTGTATCTTTTAACTGCACTGTCGCTTATGAATTCGATAATCCAAGATGTAGTTTTGTACGGGTAGTCACAATCTCTATTTGCATAAGCTCTAACCGTTGGCAAACTAAACCAATGAGTAATTTCCATATGCTACAACAATAAAATAACCTGCAGACAAGGCCACAATGAATGGAAACCTTTGTAGGTTTTATAGTCCATGGTCTTCTCATTTCAAGCAAAGTCCCTAAACTTTATACATTATTTCATATCAATGGCGTCTTATCTTTCTCTGACAATTCGTCCACATCTTATACGTCCTAAGTGGGTCTTATCGTTTTTGGCGCTGTTTACACGAGCAAATCAAGACGACATAATCTGGATCAGAATGGCACGTTTTTATTTAACCAACCAACTGTGATAGGTTATCCGAAACAAATCAGTTTACATTTTCCCATGTAAACGCCTAAATGATGATTCTTGGTCTAGAATAGTCCATCTACAGGCGGTGTTCCTAGAATGCCATGAAGCCGCTCGCTCGAGCTGGTTTACCGGGACAGTTTTACAGGACTGTTAGAATTCCCATGTAACTGTAACCGCCATTAATTGGTGAACTGACATGATTCGGCACTGATGCGGACCATAGCCGATAACTTCAGCCCACCTTTCTGATGTCCATGTAACCGCGGCTTCATCGTATTTTTAAACGTTGATCAGTGTTCGTTACGTATGCAGAGCTCACGAGGAGGCACTCCAAAGCTTGTAAAATGACTTAGGTCAATACGAGCCAAGTCAGTGTACATAGACAGAGCGAAAGAAGATATGTCAGTTGGTAGCAATAAGTCACTTCGAGAGAGATTTTTTCGTCGTACTATTATTGTTAATTCAGCGAAAACCTTTAATTATGGTGAGTATTGTGTTTGTTTCATACCCTAGAGATAATATTGTGCACTTACCTTGGTAAAGCAGGACACGTGATATTGTCTACACGTTAATTGTTAGGTACGCCATGAGTGCATGGAAAATTTATATATTTAACGCCACCGTAGTACACATTCCATCTTAACGATTTAAATGAAACGGCACTAGTTATACTAGATAATGAATCTGAATTAAGTTTGAATTAAAATGTATGGTTCGTTCATTCCATTTTTGGAAATAGTATGACAGGTACTTGCTATAGTTCTCATTCTTATCAATGAGGACTAATATATGGAAAATTTGAAACTAGAGAAAAATCGATGCGCCGTCGAGGCTGGCATACACGGTCTTTGGCGAGCTTTAGTGTAGAGCCAACTTAATTGACGCGACAATGGCACTTTTGAACTGGGGCGCCTAGTTTTGATGGTTCTTGACGGAGAGTCCAGTGGAGTTGTTGTCAAGAGACAGACTGTCCTCGGCTCTTTCGTTCCTGTTAAAGGGGAAATCACTTCACACCTCTTAGGCATCACTTGACCAAGCCACTTTCTACAATTCTACCCTAGAGTACTTAGCACTCATAGCCGAATTTGACGAATAAAATGGGAAATGTACAACAATTTAATATCGTTAACTTAGATCAAATAGGAATGTTTTTTTAAATACTAGATTCTTCACGTGGGATCTTAAACAAAATCGTAAAACATCTTTTTGAGCAAATCGTTCTAGAGCTTACGATAGCATGCTGTTACAATCCCCAAGGATACCATCGGCTTCATAAGATTTGTTAGCATTAGGTTTTATGTATGGAATCATTTGGCTGTCACCGGTCGAGCTAATATTTGTCGTTGTAGTTACCCTAATCATTTCCGGAACGTAACTCATCGCCGAAACTTGTGCTTAGACAACTTGACGTGTTCTGCTTTTTTCAAAATGTTTTGTTGCAAAAACTTCTGTAGTGTAATCAAACGGAAGGGCATAAAGCTCCCCGTCACTGTACCATGTGCAGGTTCGAATCCCTTTGTCGACCTTAGGTATATATGAGAGAAGTTTTCTGGTGGCTGTGGAGATCGCCAGGTTATTTTCCCGGTTTTCCAACATACACCGGTAACGCAAACTCGTCATGTAAGTAAAATGCCCTTGAGTACGACGTTAAACACCAATCAAATAAATAATTACTATGGTGAAGAATTTATGCTACGTGCATTTTGGTATAGATCTCTTTCTCTTAGTTAGCCGTACACTTTCAGCATTTCTATCAAAGACATAATTCGTAACGTGTCCGTAATTTATTATGTCATAAGTTGCGATTTGTTTTGTCCCAATTGTGACATGAAAAAAACTCATTTTTATACATATGTATGGTTCCAGGGAGATGACGATAACCTAGCCATAGGCATGATACAATTATCTTAATCATTAAATCACGGCTCCATTGGATGATTCAGTGGGCTGGTGGCATTTACATGTAAGAAATACATTCGAGTCTTAATCATTGCTCGGTGTTTTAAATCACAAACGTGTGCAGAACTCATCGCGAGGCCCTCCAACGCTTGTGAAACATCTTAGATCAATACGCATGTAGTCAGTGTGTACTGGACCGAAAGAACGGTGAGATGTACGCTGATACCACCCATGTACTGTGAGATAGATTTGCACGTCATGAGACTTTGTCTTGTACATATTCTAATGCAGTGAAAACGATTTATCCTGGTGAGTATAAAATCAATACAAGTTTTTTTCGGGTGTTAAGTATTGAAATCGTGGCACGAGTAACCTATTGTGAAAGATGTAAAGACTCCATATAAAATCAAAGTTTTTTTCTAATTACCACTCGAGGTTCATTGTTTCGTTAACCTATTTCAGATTATTCACTTTACTAATGTAGCTTACAGACTTGTTGGAATTAAGTGTTCATTCAGCTACGTATCAATGGAAAAGTAGGAACTGATAGGGATAAATTTCACTTTGAAGATCTTAAAATAGACATACTTACCGGATTAAATGGTATTCTAAAGAGTAATGAGATCATGAGGGTAAATCTACGTGACTAGAGTTATTTAAATAGTCTATTGAACGGAAAGAAGATTCCATTACTGTGGTTGTCTACTCATGATAATCAATAGGCGTGATTAAAAGAAATCCGAAATGTAACGGTAAAGAAGTAATGCCGTTCTTCTGGACTTCTCTGCTCGATCGTTGCAATTAATTAACTTTTAGGAAAGTTAAACGTATCGAGTATATACACACAAGGTCAAGCTCATCAGAAATTACCATTAGACACCCAATATTAACCACATTTGTGTGCACGTCTATGTTTTGACGTATATGTAAAAAAAAAAAAATTATTCAAAACTTTTCATTGCATTTGACCTCTCAAACTGGATGGAAGGGGAGATTTTATTCAAATTCATTTTAGTTTATAAGTGAGTTGCCTGTTCATCATTCCAACATTTATAA
>JAVFBZ010169342.1:0-10834 GCA_032466195.1 Katharina tunicata
CGTTATTCGGAAACCGAATATGTATGAAGTCATACGTCGGTTTTACTACCTCAAAGTGCTGAACTACACTACAGTATTATGGCTAGTCAGCGTACGGTATCGTGGCTGGTCAGCGTGCGGTATCATGGCTGGTCAGCGTACGGTATCATGGCTGGTCAGCGTACGGTATCATGGCTGGTCAGCGTACGGTATCATGGTTCGTCAACGTACAGTATCATGGCTGGTCAGCGTACAGTATCATGGCTGGTCAGCGTACAGTATCATGGCTGGTCAGCGTACAGGTATCATGGCTGGTCAGCGTACAGAATCATGGTTGGTCAGCGTACAGTATCATGGCTGGTCAGCGTACAGTATCATGGCTGGTCAGTGTACAGTATCATGGCTGATCAGTGTACAGTTTCATGACTGGTCAGTGTACAGTATCATGGATGGTGAGTGTACAGTATCATGGCTTGTCAGTGTACAGTATTATGGCTGAGCAGTGTACAGTATTATGGCTGGTCAGTGTACAGTATCATGGCTGGTCAGTGTACAGTATCATGGCTGGTCAGTGTACATTATCATGACTGGTCAGTGTACAGTATCATGTTTCTAAGAGAGATTCAGAAAGATTCAGGCCAGAAAAACTAACAAATTAAAACTGATATTAAACAGTGACTGATGACGTGGTTACCATATTGCTGTAAATAAAATTTCTTACCAGACAGGGCCGCGCAGTGGATCAGTTGGTTGGGCGTTGAAGTCCCCTTCACTGCACCCGGGGTAGGTTCGATTCCCCTTGTGGAACTTAGGTATATAAGAGAAAATTTCCGGTCGCAGCGTAGATCGCACGCAGAGTGGTTCTAACGAGTTTTTTTCCCGGTTTTCCACCTTACACCGGAAACGCAATGTTGTCATATAAATGAAATACTCTTGAGTATGACGTCAAACACTAGTCAAATAAATAAGTAAATAAATTATCTTACCAGGTTTGGAACCATACATAAAGCTTTTCAACTACACGTTATCATTTGATTACCATAATTCGAACTTTGCGACCTGTTGAGTAGTCAAAACATAATTTTTTTTTATGTTTCATTTTCTATCTTAGCAGTCCACGGGACACAAATATATTCTTGCGGAACGGAAGGTCATCGTTTGGCACATAAATAAGAGATAACCTTGTTGGCTATTAATGACTATTAACGTAGGCTCTATAATGTAATGTTGCATGAACAATAAGTTTGGTTAATAATACTTCTAATTTACAATGTCTTTATCACAAATTGTGAAATTGGCTTTAAGAGGAATCAAATAGTGTGGCATTACATCTTTCGTCCAGCTGGTGAATATTAACAAATATGTCAAACGTATTATAGAATCGTAATTAATCGTCCAGCTAACTTACAGTATGCTTACAGTAGGAGCAAAATGTATAGCTCAGTTTTTAAGATCGTTGACTATTCAGAAATTACCTTGTTTAAGCAGCATTTAGAAACTGGGTACATAGCACAAAAATGACGACAAAGATGTATTCAGAAATTTGTTGTAACGTCATGATGGCAATTATTCCAAATATAAGTCACTAATAATTATTCTTCACGTTCAACATGACCCAATGTTTCTACTGACGATTGCAGGACAGCATTCAAAGATAGTGACTTCTTGAATTACGTTTCCCAGACGATTTACCATTAGAAAAGCACTTAAACATTTTCAGCCAGACAACACCCAAGTAAGAAAGTAAAAGAAACACCAATCTTTTGAAACGAACGAATCCGTATGAAATTATTAACCTGGTTACAAGCCCCACTTAATATGGTGGTTCCAATTTGGAAAAATGGTTATTGTATCCTGTTTTGTCATTTCTGTTATCTCCGTCATTTAATGTATACAATAACATTGAAAGAATATGAATTCAATCCATTTTCTACACACTCAAGTTCGAGACAACACTTTTGTTAAATATTTATTTGTCTCAGGTATCATCTTAACTATGTTTTCGCCTGACATGCTGATTTCTCGTCCGGAAGACCATTATACAGTATCAGAGCAGTGCTGTCCTAAAGCTGCGAGACAAAGTCAGACATACTCAGGTCTGAAGAGAAATATGGTATCGTTTCCAAATAAGATTAAATCGTGTCAAAAATCCATCATTCTCTTAAAAAACTGCTCTAAAATGACATATTGATTGGTTGGTGTTTAACGCCGTTGTCAAGGGCATTTCACTTGTATGACGGCGCTGTATTCCAACAGTAGACAACAACTTAAACACAACCATTAAATTGTAGTCACTATGGTGTTATAATTGTTGGAAAGATAATGTTCCTTCAGTGCTTAGTATGAAAGCATGAATATAAACTGGATTATACTGCCCTTAGCCAGAAGGCATGACATGTACACAACTGGATTTCAGTTCGTGTGCATAAACGAGGGCACAAAGCTTTTTGTTATCCTAAGTAAAAAAATAACCATGAATAAACGCCAAACGACATGAGTTACAACACGAGATAAGCTGGTCAATTATAGCACAGACCGTCTGTCATCCGCAATAACAAGGCATACATCGAAACTGAAATCCAAAAGGTCAAATTTTAGCTGATAAAATGTCTACTGCGTTGTTTACTAGACAAATGTCTCTGCTGACGGAAAATTATATGAACCAAATGTAAACGATTCTTGAGTGGTCTGCTATTTACCTACAATGTTCAGGTTTACTCAGCATTGACAACGGTACCACACTCCATATTAACATTGTCTTTCACGACCCAAAATTAAATATCTCTAAGGCAGATTCCATCCAGAATTACTTGTTGCAGGACTTAATATAGATTGGCAGGATTTACATGAAAGAGTTACTATGACCTCTGACCCGGTAACATGTTTATATTCAACTATTATAAGAGGTTACAATTGACCCAAAAGTTGGAAACTCTAGGTCATTCTTCTGCCATTTTGTGGAAATCCTTTAGGCCTGTAGAAAAGTTTCCCAGCGACGTAATACTATATTTTACCACGTACAGAGCTTTTTTGTGGACTTGATGAATTAATCAATTCCTACTTGTATAGCGCTGATCGTTTGACAATACATTTGGGTAACAGTAGGATAGTATTTGGCAAGAACAGCGCGAAGTGGTTTATTTTGATTGGAGAGCAAGAAAACATCTGCCTTAGACTGTGTATTTATCGTGTGATGAATTGCCACGTTAATTTTCAGGCAGCAACATTTATTTTTTTGACGTCAGAATCTGAAAGCTATTAATTGCTCTCTTCGGGTTTCGGGATTAGAGTTCAAGAGTTCTTTAGCACTGGGCCTATACTGGGTCAGAAGAGAGGGATTTTACCATTAATACAAACACATTGGGCCAATGCTAGATAACATTACAAAAACCTATATGAATCCTGCATATTCATTCGTTAAACATCTCGCAGAAATCAAGCTTCAAACTTCAAGTTCAAATAACTGAAGGTTGTTTTGAAAAAAAAAAAATCTTTTGCCAGAAACTGTGACAACTCTTGGTGTAGTGTCATTGGACCAAAACAATTCACTCCTTATTTATTTTCATACAACTAAATCTTAATCGTAAGAAAATGTATATGGCTACATCAACACGTATCCTTTTTTTCTCTCTCGCCAAAACGACTGAAGGTGTCTACAAATAAACTATGTATTTTTTAGCCAATGACAGGGCGAAATGGTAGACAGTCTTTGGATGGATTTAAGGTGACTATTATCTTTAAATAAGATTTGCTTGTAAATTTGATTCGTTTTTAACGTCGTACTTCCGTTCAAGAGTATTTCACCTATATGACGGCTTTGCGTTGTTGGTGAATGGTGGAAAACTGGGAAGAAACCTCGTAAAAATCACACTCGATCTCCGTAGCCACAAGAAAACCTTCCTTATGTACCTAAGGTCCACAGGAGGATCGAACCTATTCCGGGTACAGTGAAGGGGACTCCGTAGTCCAACGCTCAACCACGGAGCGGCCTCTTTTTATAAGACGTTTACGAATTGAATTAATTTATAAGCTGACGTTGTCAATGGTCTTAAATGTCCAGTCTCTATTCCAACATATTTTTTTATTAACACTTCAGTTAAAAGTTTGGAGATTGACAAAGTATACAACAAAGTAAGTTGACACATGTGTCTTCCGACTCTAGTCACTCCAAGGAAATGTCGAGATAAAATTCTCCTCAAAAGTCACTCCCAAAGAGGGACAAGAAATCATCAGAGTACGAATAGAAACATATTAGATTAAGCCGGCAGATCTCCGACTTTACCTGGATATGAGGTCCATACAATTATTCTTGACTGATTTGATATCTTCAGACCTTCTATTTAGAGAATCTGAATGATGCCGTGCTGTCACCATTGAGCTTTTTTTTAAAAATTATATTAAAATATTGTTGTTTTTTTTATATATATATATATTTTTCTAATTTTATTTTATAGTCATGCTTTTGTTTTATGCTGCGATTCATTTCCATGTCTAGTGCCACAGCCCGAAAGCGTAATTATAGATGGCGCTGCTTGTTTAAATGCGAAATTATAGATGTCGATTTCGTGGATATCCAGACAACTAAGAAGTGATTTCAAATTGACTGTGTGAACTGTTCGTTTGTGTCTGAGTTTCCAGGCAGTGATACTGCATTTTAATATTTTGTTTGGGTAAGTATAGTAATTCTAATAATTATTAGCCTATACACCAGAGATCGAAGAAGGGGTTTCTTCGTCCGTGGTCACTTTGTAAGTCGTGTGGTTTAGTTCAGAATATGACAACAGGCTCTGCATAGTGCAGAGGTTAATATAATTCGTATTGCAGACATAACACCATCATAAATGACTTTTAAGTGGAAATACCAATGTAAATTTGATTCGGCCACAAGTTTAACAGATGCTGGTCAAAGAAGAAATGAGACAAGGACTTACAAGATAGACTTGAACATAACAGTTCATAACTATTCCTTGTCACAAAAACTGTATTTCATCCTACACATCAAACACGCATCTCAAAAGACATCTTAAAAGAAAGGGTACACAAGATGTGGGAAGTAGAGACTCCCAGTTTTATCTTTTCACACCACTGCATTTTCTGTGGACAGGACTGTAATGTTGAAAAGGTTAAAAAAAAATCCAGGGTGATGGAGGAAAGCATACATTTGTAGAACGGCAGATCGACCCTTTGATACGAAATATTTTAAACAAGATATCTTAAGCAAATGTGAAAAGAGACGATCAATCAGCACATGAAGTCCATGTACGGGTACAGGGAGCTGTCAGTGATTTACATGCAGCAGATGCCCGCCACCACGTTGATTGTATGACCAGTATTATGTCACCAAGGTCTGTTAAAGCTACAACAGCATTATCGTCATCATCATCATCATCATCATCCCAATCTACATCGGGAGAAATAGATAAAGCCTTCGATTGCCTTACCAAAGCTATCTCAGATGACCTCTCTCGTATTTGGAATTCTGTAGAGCTATTTCAATTGTACGAAGACCTAGGAGGAAACATTCTGACTCGTAGACAAGTAATACGTGACCTGTCGATCACATTGACGAAGAGCTTATTGTACTGTCGGCCCTTGGTGTAGCAAATATAATAGTTTTTAAAAGTAAGGCACCGAATTTGCTGAGACTTGTTAAAGATCAAGATGATGATGGACTCGAGGTCTCTATAAACAGAATAACAAAACAAATTGTCCGAGAAGTGAAAGACGTCCACGTGGATAAGGCCCACTATGATATTAGGTTGATCAAGGAAAGTGTCGAAAGCTCCGTTAGTGACACTCTTATGACCTTTCTGTCAAAACTATCGTCTAAATTAGACAGATCCTCTCCAGCATTCCTGATTGATAATATCATAAACAGTAAGATAGTAAGATTGCACTTGGAGTGCTAATGAGAAACTCGAAGGCACTTATCAACCAAATGCACGATTTCGGTGCAACATGTTCATATGATGAAATTATGCGATTTAAGAAGTCTGCTGCATTGGCGGCAGCTGAGAGTTCATCAATGACTTTCTCCAAGTGGAAGTTTCTCTCCGAAACACATCACAAAGGATTGCCTGTACAGTTATTGACAGATCAGCAATTCTCTTTGTTGTTCATTGGCCTGTGAAAAGTGCACCGTGAAAGATTACATCAATAACTTTACAACATATGTCGAAAACAAGCTTGTCAGAGGTGATGTCTACCTTGTTTTTGAGCGTTACATTCCATTTAGCACCAAAGTGTCACTCGATCTGGCAGGACAACAGAAGCAAGTAGAGTTCGCCAGCTTTCTGTTGCAATGAGACTTCCACCGCAGAAAGTTGTGCTAACTGTGGCTGAAAATAAACGTCAACTAAAAGCTATAATTTGCAAAAAGCTGATCAATGACCCATCCATCCAACAAACGCACACGAAGACGCACAAGCTTGTCGTAACGGGCGATGACAACACACCTGTAGAAATAAACAAAGGTGTTGTCATCAGAAGAGAGGATATGGAAACTGCCCATGAGGAAGCCAATAATATACTAGCACACCAAATGGTAATCTCTGCACAGGAACTTGAACATGGTATATCTGTCATTTCGGATGACACAGACGTTTTTGGCCTGTTATTGTACCATATCTGACACAAAATCTTCCGTCGCTTGTGATAATGGAGTCCCCAATCAAAGGGAGGGCAGTCACAGATATCCAAGCCCCGGTTAAAATAACAAGGATATTATTCCAGACTTACTGGCGGCCCATGCATTGTCCGGATGTGACACAGTCGCGTGCTATTTTGGGAATCGGTAAAGGGACAGTGCTGAAAACACTGAGATCAGGACATTCGCTTGCCTTGTTGGGTGACAAATATGCTCATATGGATAATATCATTGAGCAATCAACCAAATTTATTTCTACCTGCTATGGGCAACCACAAGCGGAGAGCATGTCTGAGGCTCGTCAAAAAGGTTGGAAAAGCGTCTACACCAAAGTTACAGTCGCTTGCACCAACAACTGGATCCTTCATCCAAAATGTAAAACGGGCACATCTTCAAGCATGTATCTGGAAACATGCTTTGTATGAAGATCCACCAGACTTGGATCCTTTAGAGTATGGGTGGTCTCGGGATGATGCTGCTAAATCCCTTGTCCCTGTAATGGTGCCGCGTGGTGTTGCTCTTGCACCCGCAGATGTGCTGAAGCTCATAAAATGCTCGTGCGAGAGTGAAGTTCCATGCTTTACTATGAGGTGCAGATTTAACCAGGCCAGGCTGTCCTGTACCATATTCTGCGCGTGTAAAGCTGACAATACCTGTTTGAATGAACAGACAATACCACTGACATAGTCATCATTCATGTGGTACAGTCGTATATGTCTTAATTATGGGCAACTGATTAGGAAATATCATTACATTATGCGTATTACGAGAGTTCATTGTGGCTAATGGGATACAGATTGGCAGTATACTTTGATTTGTACTTTTTTCATGCTCTTTTCCGAAAAAAACGCTTTATTTTGGCGGCCATCTAGAATTATGCAAATTGCTCCATGGTGACAGAGTGGCATCATTTAGATTCATAAAATATATGGTCTGTAGATGTAAAATCAGCAAAGAACAGTTGTATGGACGCAAAATCCAGGTTAAGGCCGAAAGTAGCATTTATCTGCCGGACTAATTATAATGATTCCTCTTTTACCTACGATGTTGATATCCAAATACTGAAACAACACTATTTTCAAAGAACATACCTGATGCTCGAATGATGACAAACCCTTTGTTTATTTATTTGGTAGGTATTTGACGTCCTTCTCAATTGTATTTCACCTATATGACGACTTTGCGTCGTCGGCGTATGGTGGAAACTAACCAGTGAGAAATGATTTGGTATTATTTGAGAGTATGTTAAAAAATAGCAGTATAATAAAATAACAGGCTGAATATATGGATTTCTTGGTAATTTTCGCTTGTTTGCTTAGATTTCCGAGCCGCAATGGTTATTTATAGTTGACAACGGTAGTGACGCTGTAAGTGGTGGAGCAACTCACCCCAACTTCTCGAAAACCATTGAACAAATTGCCAACAAAGTTTTTGCGAGCGAAGGTAAAGTTGGACTAAATTAGCTGGTATTAATGACAAGGGACTGTATCACAACCTTACATGTATAATGTGTGCAGTTACTTTACACCGTCAGTATTAGATTCTGTGGGAATGTAATGCACCTCCAGTGCTAAGTATGACAACATGAATTTAAACTCGACAAGTACTCGACGTAGCTAAATGACAGCTTAAGGAGTAGCCTATACTTTTTTTCATTCTATCATAATAATGTCTTCAACATTTAACCAGCAGCCGATGTGTTGTACTTCGGATGGAATAACCGATTGTCTGTCATTGTAACAGGTGTTATTCGAACGTAAAGAAAACGATTAAATCAACATAGAGAGACACGTTCAAAGCGGAGAGTTCTGTAATTTCAATTTCTTTATTGCATGAACGAGTTAGGAAGCTCCTCTCCTTTCAATACACATACATTTACAAACAATTTTACTTTAATCACTTTAAATACACACAATGAATGGCGGTAGCTATAATAATTAACAATCGTTTTCATATTTAAGACATACATAATTGTTGTCTCAGTTCTAATGCTTTGTTAATAAAAGTAGAGACTGAAATAAATTTCTTTGGAGAATTAGGTAATAATAAACATTAAAATTTGTGTAAGTTCGGCCATGTATAAACATATTTTTTTAAGTAAAAGTTTCTTATCGGAATAAAGCAGGCAACATAGCAAGAAATGATACTCATTTTCAACCACTTTAGTGCTACAAAATTTACAAAGCCGATCTGATTTTGGCACATTTGTATATCTACCAGTTTCTATAGCTAAACCATGGTAACCACACCTGAACCGTATTAAAGTAACAGCCTGTTTGGGTTTTACAGAGCTCAAGATATTAAATAAATTACTTTCAGAAAAGTAGGCTTTCATATGTTTATAAGAATCAAAATCACGGTAGAAATCTCAGATTTATCTACACGGATATTCCCCAGCTGTACACCACTCATTTTGTTCAAGGTGACTCGCAACATAAGAAAAGATTTATTGGACCTAGTGACACAAATGTTGAAACACAAAAGCTGCATTTCTCACTTTTTAGATTTGATGTTTGTTCAAAACAGTCACGTTAACAAAATTAGTCATTGGGTACAAAGCTTGTATGGAGCAGGAGAAATCTAGCAGTTATTCAAATTAAACGGAAAGAGGGTTGGCCATATTTGATCACAAAGGATTTGATCCAGCCGCGGTGAATGACCTTGTTTGTAACGAGCCAACATTTTGAACCTTGTGAGGGCTGTGGCTAACACGGTTGACTAGGAGTGACGTCGGTACATCAAAGTGTGTCTGACATGTGACACAAGATTGACACATTTCCAGTTAAAATTTCTGGCAGAATTTGAAGCTTTTAAACTACTTTTACCATCCAATCTGGGGGTAGAATTAACGGAATACCTCTAACTTTTGCTACTTGATGAAAATATGTATAATTCATGTGATTCTGTGACAATTCAGAATATTTGGGTGCGTATGTCACTTTAAACATTTTCGGGCGCATTATTTTATACAACACAAACCATATTTTCTTCTAAACCCTTTCATGTATATATTTTTTATATAAACTATATTCTTTCTGAATTATAATGCGTTTTGGGTAATAAATATGTATTTTTCGATACAAGTTAGACGTGCCGAATGTATTTGTCAGTTCTTGGTCGTTGATTTATGTTCCCAAAAAGTATGAATTAACGTAAATAAAACTGGAGCAGACTGAAAAACACATATTGACCGACTAAAACTAAGGCCGTGGAGATACATTAATTGGTTGACCTATATCAGGTTAAAGAGACAAAGACGTGGATCAATTGCAAAGAACTAAACTAAATAAATTGATTCTGAATAGATGCGTTTCAGACAACTGGGGCATGCAATCAGTCTCATTTATCGCCAGGCTGATTCTCTGGACGGCACTTAATGGATTCGTAATTTGGCAAACGTCGTAAGTCAGTTTTAATGGCTCAATAGAGGGTGGTTAGCGGGAGCTTCCTGTTCCCTGGCTTGCTCTGAGATACGGAACACCAAGGCAGCCAAATTGTTATGGTATCCTGCATTTCGTTCTATAAATATCCAGTAATGTCTTGTCTTGGACGCCGTCATAGTTATCCACTCCCTTGACCTTGACCTGAGAATTGATCTAAAGCTGGTCTAGTCTAATTGTTGGCTTTTTCACTTAAATCAAAGCGGTTCCAGACACAAAAAGTGAAAGAATTAAATTGTAAATTACCTAAAGAAAAATGCATGAGAAACTTGACGCAAAGCGAAACACCTGTGATATGTGTATTAAACGATACGTTCCACACATTTAGCTACATGGCCTGTAAGTCCAGTCATGTGATGCAAGAGATTTGACGAGACTCATTCCAGTTCTGGGTACATGTTACTTTTGTTTTAGTTTAAACGTCTAACGGTACGTTAAAGAGATGACAGTTGTCACGTCCAGCCATACAACTGCACCAAGGCAAAATGCTGTTCTGAAAGAGCGCTATTCCAAACATACCGCCAGAGTGTCGAGGATGTACCCGGAAGTCAAATAAAAGTGAATGAGACTAACATGCCCTGTTAGAGCAGTCCCTACTTATCACATTTTTACTTTCTATATCTCTTTTAATTTGGGTTTTACGAAGTTCTTCAGGTTATTTAAAACACAATGAGGTGTTCCCTGATGTTCCGATGGGTGAAAATAAGCAGCCATGAACTTAACTTCCCAAATACAAAGTAAAACAGGATATTTACAGGACAAAACAGGA
>JAVFBZ010169353.1:2148-16637 GCA_032466195.1 Katharina tunicata
CTTGCAATTACCTTGTATTAAGATCGTCACGCACCGTTTGGTCATGGAATCAATTATTTATTTACTTGATTGGTGTTGAATAACCTCACAAAGACTCATATGAGCACAGAAGTCAGCCAATGCTTAGTTTTCAATCTTCTTGGGGATGTGCTATCAAGCAACAAGTCCTATAAACCATAAAGATCAAACGAACAAAAAGCGAGTAAAATAAAAAAATAAAAAAAAACGGTGTTATTATTATCCTATGATAATAAACAGGTTAAACGTAGACGTAATTGGTCACCGGGGTGTAGTTATAGATCGATCACTCGGGTTCCGCTCAATGTCAAGAGACGACGATGTTAAATTATGATTCTACGACCAATTATGGGCTTTTTTGTATACTAATTATGAAATATAATGTATCGGGAGGACATTAAAGATACTAAACCGCAGAATTTCGGCAAAAAATCGAATGAAGCAAATTAAACCGAGGTTTCTATATTTTTCTAGAATGGCCCAAAGTATAAGCTTTCCGAAAATATCAACCTCGAGAATGTGCGATATACCGTATTAAAATAATAATAAAGGATGTAAAATCTACCCGCATTATATTGGCATGTGATTTGTTTGATTTGTCTAAAACGCCATTGTGTTGAACGTTGTACACCTGGAAGAAATATCGCTAAAAACACTCCGTCATCAGCTACTTACACTCTTTAATAACTAAGATAGACGAAGCCGATCCGAAGCTCTAACTTTGTAATCTGAAAGGGCTTCAGTCCGCATATGCACGATTAACCTTGACAGATAAGATGTGAAGATGGATCCTCATTCCATAGTGTTGTTGACCTTTACTGGTCTGATTTAATTGTTTTGCTTGATCGTAAATAAGTCACATTGATGATATATGTACAGTGCATTATAAATTTGACCGGGTACATTGATTGACAAAGATCACCAGAGTTTACGCACAAGCGCTAATTATGTATGGCCCATAGATAGTTTTGCAGGCATTGTACTTCTATCACAGCTGAGTGCAAATAATTCTGCTGTACATAATGAAAAGCCCGCAATTGCGGACAAGTCAAACCCTAATTACTTATAAAACCCTCATTAAGCGGCCTGTGTTTTGTGAAAATAGCTTTTTTGCGTGTTACTTTGAGAAAGACCTCATTTTCACAAAACTCCGGCCGCTAAATGAGGGTTTTATAATTAATAGGCCTAGGTCGTTTCCTGCCAGAGTTTATGAACGAAGCTTTGAAGCAATATGGTAAAATCTATGAATTTTATATCCGGTACAGAGCTACAGATAACGGTCAAGATAATGGAGTTAGCTTCTCTTTCAAACTGATTTTTTAACTAACTCTTTTAATTCAATCAAAAAATGAACGGACAAAGTACGAGGGGAGATTTCCGGTTACTGTAGATATCGTCATATAATGAAATAACATCAAGAAAGACTTTAAATACTAGCCGATCAACCAACCAGCCAACTACACAATTAATTAGATAAAGTACACAGTCGTTGAGCCGCGGAAGAACACTTCTCAAAGTGAGTAACTCTAAGTACCGGTTAGAACCAAGGCACTTTGCGAATTGATTTTATCTATAAATAAAAGGAGGCAAGCAAAATTTTCTTTCTCTAGATTTATACAATAATATATTGTAGAAGACCGATCCAAAGCGTTCCGAAGCGGAAACAACATTTTATGGGGATGCTATTCATAGATTTCACTTTCAGTTTAGTTGTGTCAACTAGTCTCTCAGCTGTTCCTGTAATATTGCAGAGCTAATAGCAGATTTACGTTTTGAACAGATCTTCCTTTCAGCGTCTCTATCCACCAGCACAATCATGTCTATCTAATAAACTCCCGATCAATCTAAACAACTAACAGGTTCGTGTTGAGCTTAATTAATCTCAGACATCAGAACACAAAATGTTATCAATTTTACCCGCTACGTTGACTTAAAATTGACATAGGAAAATATTAAAATTATTACTTGTAAGTAGTTTTATTTGAATAATCCCAACCGTGCTATACAGAGATTGTCTCGGAGTTGCATCATAGCAAGTCAAAGTAGACTATGGCGAGTAGATTGTCTAATTGATTTGGGTTTAAGGTCGTACTTACGGTTATTTCACTCATATGTTGGCGTGCCAGGTCAATCGGTGAAGGAAACCACTGCAATCGACACTGGCAACCACAGAACACATCACAAAACATTTACAGAACATGTACAAAACAGGACCTTTGGCTAACGCAGGATTGTTTGATTGACCGATTGGTGTTTAACGCCGTGCTCAAGGGTACTTCACTTATATGACGGCGGTGTATTCCAACAGAAGATGGCGACTCTAACACAACCAAAATGTGAAGTCACTTTAGTATCATAGAACACACGTCACTAAAATCACAGTCATAGACACGATTATTTAACTTGTTTATGTAGCACATAGAAGCTGGGCACATAACAAAAAACGTAACTCTGAAGGATTTTCAATCTTTGGGTACATTGATAAGCGACATTTCGGCCTAGTTGCTTGGATCGTTTTCAAACAATGATTACAAATCTCAACTGAATATATCTAAATTGTGAGGACAACTTTATTAAGTTGTAACCATAACGTCTGTAACTTAAACAAACGAATAACGTTGTTCTTTCACATTTTAAGCATATTCAGGTGATATTTGTAATCATTGCCTGCAAACGGTCTGGGCAACTAGGTCGAAACGACGCTTAACAATATACCCAGAAGTTGAAAATCCATCAAATGTATGTTTTTTGTTACGTTTAGTTAATGTGTGATTTATTTCCTGTTCGAAATGATCTCGGCAGCAGAATACGCCAGTTAGGAAAATTTGTCAAGAAAAGTAAACTAGCAAATTGAATCATCGGATGTAGATGTACATTGTACTTGAATTTCACACACACATATCACTATGTATTACTTGATTTACAGTTTGTAACATATAATTAAGGCTTATATTGAAATTGTTAATGAAGGACCAAGAGTATAAATCAACTGTTTAGCTCAGAGTATTTATTATTCATGGCATGTATAGAAATGGGAGTCAAGACAAACATGACGACTGAGATGGATTTACAACTTCTGGGTATATTATTGGTAAGCGCCGTTTCGGCCTAGATGCTAAGGCCGTTTTTAAGCAATGATTACAAATCTCTTGAATAAATTTGTAATCATTGCTTGAAAAGGGTCTTAGCATCTAGGCCGAAACGTCGCTAAGCAATATACCCAGAAGTTGAAAATCCATCTTAGTCTTCATGTTTTAGTTATTTACCCAGATTCTAAATGCCGCTGAAACAAGGTTACAAACATGGTATAAGGATTCAAAATAAAGTAATCTACCTTGACTGTTATTAACAAAAACAAGCTGAAAACCGATCTATTCATTAGCGTCAAATACAATTTACGTGAATGACGAACTTGCGTAACTGGTATTTAGCTAATAGTTAGCAATCAATAAAAAAACCCATACCTTATCCCACACGAAATTTTTTCAAAATAAGATTGAAGCACCCTTCACTTTTAAACCAAAAAGTACAGCACAACATATACTCCAAAACAGCATCACAATTTGTTGTCTTCTACATTGAACTACATATAGGTTGTAGCATTATCTGTATGTTTCTCCACGTCAGCCTGTCTAACTGGATTGATGCTATAACATTTATCGGATGACCGGAACTTCATTTTGAATCTGTTCCAGGGTTTTGATAGTCCACTAAAACAAGATAGTTTATAACCGTAGAGAATCAGAATGAGGATATAGAAATGCAAAGAGATATCAATTATGTATATTAACTCCCCGACACATCTGCGACGCACAACCGCAGCTTTACCTCCATAGACGCGATGTCTTTCGACCTGGATAGCGTCTACTATGTCAATCAAGATAACCGGTATAAACAAAACAGATGACAAGGCTGTCAAAATGGTTAGCGAGAGAGTAACTTTTAGGGGACTGTTGTTAGTTTCAGAATGTTTATCAGGACACTCGGACAATTGTCTTCTCACGTTGTACATCTCCTTCACAACTATAAAAACTTTTATGTTTAATCCCAAACACACGATGGCCGGGAGAATTAAGGAAAGAACCAAGCCTCGAAGTTTGCCAATTGAGCTGAACTCGCTAATCTCCCAAAAATCGCAGAACGTTTCACCATTCGTAAGAAATGCGGTAACGACTTCTACACCGACTAGGATGGTTGAAGTTAGTAGAATACCAGTTGAAGTTAAAATCGCTTTCTGTTTAGTACACAATCTGTATCGTTTGAGCGGAAAGACAACCACAATGAATCGATCCATGGAAATGGCGATAACCATCCACGAGGACACCATCTGAGCCGCCTGGGAGAAAAAATACAGAGCTAAGAAGCCAGGGATCCCGATTACAGCACTTGCCTGTGATTCCCATATCCACTGCAGAACATACGGAACTGTTGTTGCAATAAGGTTTGTGATATCCGCCAAGTTCAGAAACAAGATATAAACCGAGAAGGAAAGATGTTTGAACTTTCTTGTGGTCACCGTGCAAAACGCAAGTAGATTACCCAGAATTCCAATGGCAGCCACACCCGTTAAAGCTATACAAGGTTTAAGTTTGTCTTTGCTCAACTCCCGGGTAAAATTGAAACCTAATGATGACGATGAATTGTGTTGAATACATGATATTACTTCTTCCTCCATCATTGATAGTGCATTCAACTGATGTTTTGATGAACATTAAAACACATGTCTTTTCGTTTCAGTGTTTCAAGCGTTACACCTATCTATATATTCCATTAATATCAGGAATAAAAAATAAAAAATTCAAGTTTCTTTAACGGAAACGATTTTTAAAGCGGTTCAATTGTCCGTGCATTTCAACTTCCACCGTATTAGGATATTTGGTTCTCTGTACGTTAAAAGGGCTTCCTATATGTTTAGTATAACATTAATTTCATTCCAATCATAACACCTGTTCACGGGTCGCAACACAAACAAATGTTGACAAGCAGCTTGTTTACGCAGCTGTTGACCTCTGTACTACAATCGAAATTACCTACGCCAAAGAGCTTCGCCCTTTGTTGGCAGTTATTGAAATCCCTTTTCCTGGTTGTTATTCTTGTCTGATTGACTGCACGTCATCACAGCCCAGACTGATATGCACATAACTGTATTTGTATGTTTATATTCCAAATGGGATGATCTGACAGAGATCAATAATCATGCCCTTTGGAAACGATTTGAGTTCTGCTTTTACGCACGGAACGCGAACGGAATGTTATCATGGTAAATACACTAGCACATATCCAGTGCATAAAGTGTAACATGCAAACAAAACCATTTACTTATTCACAAGATTGATGCGTAACGCCGAAGTTAGTTATTTTATTGACGCATTCAGACTATCGAATGCAGATCTATGCGCGCCATACCTGAACTTTGCCGACATATATTATATTTTCATTTTAAGAGGCGGGGTTTGGTGGCTTTAACCTTGCCTTCTTTATATCTGTTGGGGGAGGGGGGATAAAAGAAACACAAATAATTATTAGTTAATATGCAGCCCGGTACGTTTAACCAATCCCGGATTTTCGGGGGATTTAACAGATTTCTTAAGCATGGACTGGAGATTTCAACCAACTGAAGCTTAGTAAGCATATATAATCGTACGCCATTATGATGAGTGCAGTGTAGTAAATAGTGGCCGATGGTACCTGAAACTGAACACTCCTCACAGTTAACGCTTAACGCCGTACTCAGAGGTATTTCACTTTTATGACTTTGCCTTGCTGGTGTCGGTTGAAAATCTAGAAGAACTCTCGTAAAAACCACCCCGCGGTCTCCGCAGCCATTCTTGAGCTTCTGATATACCTTATATCTAAAAGAAACCAAGATGTGATGAACTGATATATTTTTTTTAAATTACACTATTTATTATACAAATTCAGAGATTAACAGACTATTTATTTCATAGAAAAAGGGGATAGTTGCATTTAAATCTGACGACTACACGAAGAAAAAATATTTTAAAGACTATCTTTTTGCTAAATGTGATTTTTGTTGAGGTATTAAGAGAAAGCAGTGAGCACAACTCTATTGGTTCCTGACATTTACAACAGCTTATTTAACAAAATAACAAGAAGGCAATAAACAGGCAGTATTTACGAAGTAAAATAAGATTAGAGTGGGCTACGTCATCAGCTAGCTGTTGAAGAATAATTTACAAAAACAAAGAACAAGTAAATTTGCTGAAATGTCCACTGAAATTATGCACTATTTATCCCATGCCATGTTAGTATACTGGCTACGCAATCGTAAACAATACAGGGTGGGGAGGGAGAAGAATTAGTTTGTATGCCTTTGGTATCTCGGCTTCGTCGGGCCATTGTGTTTCAAATGCCCAGCTGTGACGTCACCACATCACGTTATATGACCCACGTAAATGACCTACGGTAAACACATCTCAAAAGGTGTTCACTACACATCGAATTACACATGTGGACTGCACAGTTATGTTAAAAAGTTAAAAGCCTTAAAACAATAATTTGTGTATAAATCCGACATTTAGTAAAATAAAACCCTTTGCTAAAATATACTGAACTTGTTCCAACAACACACAACTAATATATGTTTACAAATTGTCTGCAGTAAACAGGCTAATGGCACTTTGCGCAAACATTTGACCGGAAATTGGGAACTATAGAATAAGAGAAACTTTGAACAAGGAACTCGTGTCGGTATAGGGAATATATTTTGACCCTATTATGTTATCGCAAGTTAAACACGTATACCATACCAATCAGAAGCTTCTAGACGAACACTTAACTGATTTGGCTCGCATGAAACACTGTACCTGACAGATGAATTCAACTTTGTTATTGTGTGACGTCACATTTTAAAACAAAGCACGAAGTAAAACTCAAAGAAAAGTTATGCTCGTACACATAATATGTTGGGCAAAATGGTATTGTGTTATATGAATCACATGGATTCATGGGCTTCAATTCATCAGTGTTTATTTATTGATTTATTTATTGTCTTGGCGTTTACCAAAGAGCTCAACAATATGTCATCTAAATGACAAAGATGAATACAAATCTGTGCTTGGTAGAAAAACCGCAAGGACATTTAAACCACCTAGCAACCTCCGTAGCCATCGGTTACTTTTCTCATTTGCCGGTATGACCAACAGACGGACTAAAACCTGTGAAAGTATCAAAGGAGGATCAGCAGCTCATTTATATACACAATATACAAGGTTTGTGTTTTTAAGCCGGATTAACTTCACCCGCTTAATATGTGGCTTTGAGCCGGTTTTTAACAATTAATATAAAACAACAATGAATGATCTCCTATTTTACCTATCGGGTTACTCGAAACGTCGAGTACACAATAATTCGTGACGTCGTCCCTTTTCTTGCGCGATGACATGAAGTGCGTTTTTTCTACAACGTCAAAATATATTTCGAAATGTAATAAAAAAAAGTGTAATAACAAAAATTACCATATACCTATAGCTCAGACCCGCGTGATACAAACAAATTATTCTCTTTGACTCTGATGAAATTGGGGTAGTTTCATAAAACTTCGTACGAAAAATTTTCGTCGTAAATGACGTCACCTTATGGAAGTTTAACCAAGGGTAACTTCATTGACGATGAACATTTTTCGTACGTTTTTATGAAACTCCCCCCTGACTGACCATCTTGTTGTTCGCCTAGAAAGAGCTACCCCATTGTGCTGTTTGTAGCGAGTAATTTTATACGATGACGTGGTACTGCTTCACGATTTTATCTATTTTTTAATGCCTATGGCAGACTTTAAATTGAATCGGGCCTTTTTCTTCGTTTAAATCAGTTGGTGATAACATTTAGACGGTTCATTCGTCAGCGAAATTCATTGTGGAAATTGTACAACTGTAACAGCAAGAATGACTTGTAATTACATTACTGTTCGTATTTTTATCAATCTCCAGAAAGGTAGGAGCCTAGTTTAGTAATATAAACAATAAAATACATATTGGATTCTACACTGTATAATGACATTTTTATTTTGCATTTCAGACCATCCACATAATGACATAAACACTATAACAGGCGGCTTATCCAACACGCTTGGACTTTGGTCTTACAGCGGTCAGATATGACCGGAGCTGGTGTCAAGAGTCTTCACAGAGGACTTCGAACTTACCACCGAATGAAGTCTCTGACTATCCCAGAATATTCGAGCAAAGCAGGGTTTTCTGTAGCAGTACAATATCAACATAAGAATATAGACATGAAGACAAGTGGTTGTGATAAAAATCAGTTCTCCAACACATTCTTTAGGGTTGGATTCAACGCCAACACTATGCTTCAATACTTGAACTGATTCTATTAGGTCAATCACAATGATGGGTATAAACAGTATAGATGATATTAAAGTCGTAATGGTTAAAGCCAGTGTTGTTTTAATTGGGGTTTGGGAAGTATTTGTGTCCTGCACAGAAAGCTGTCTTCTAGTCCGATGCATCGACCGAACCACTGTGAGGACGTTTGAGTTCAGCACTAAGCACAAGACTACAGGTATCACAAGAGTTAGCACCAAACCAGGCAGTTTTGTTGTTGAGGAGAACTCCATTAAAAACATCTTTCCTTTCTTAAGATTAGCGCCAAGAACCTCGGCACCGATGCACGTAGCAGATACTATTAAGATACCCAAAGGAGGTAAGAGTTGCCCTTTGTTTAGAACATAACGTTGATCGCTGAAGAGGATAGACAACTGCAATAAACCGGTCTGCTGCGATTGCGACTAGAATCCAAGACGACACTATGTTGGACGTTTGAGAAATGAAATGTGAAGAAAGTAAAAATCCCAATTCAACCTGTAGGTTCTCTGGGCCTTTAATATATGAGAGAATTCGAGAAATGGCTGTTACTAGAAGGTTTGTGCTATCGGCCAAATGCAGGAACAGAATGTACACACAGAATGATAGATGTTTAAATTTTCGGGTCGTCACGGTACAGAAAGCCAGGATGTTACCAAGAAGGCCGACTGCTGCAATATACCCTAGTAAAGAACATGCCATGGCTTGCTTTTTGTCCTCTATCAACGATGTTGGTGAGATTTGCTGTGGTAAAATTTAACCGCATTATGAAACTCCGGTGTAAGCCTCTGGTCAATGTGCCTTCACAGTCGTTTTACGCAGCAAATGTCGTTATGAATTAGGATAAATATAAGGAAGAGGCCAGCAAACAATAGCTCATAATACAAAAGTTGTTACAATAGAAAGTATACAATGTATATGCTTTATTTTAATTTGTGGGTGTTTAAAAATAAAGTGTTTGCTCACAAAATTATTTCTATCGGTATCAGTTTACTGATACAGAGATCTTTCTATCTTGTTTAATGAAATATCCACAAACACATAAAAGCACTGGGCTAAATCCGAGTTTTAAGAATCTTCGTCGGTTAAGTAGTGACTTCAATGACCCGCCGAGAAATCCACAGGAAAATGCGCAGATGTGATCTGTTCAATTCAGAACGAAAACTGTCTGAAACAAGAAAATGAAAAGATGGTAGAGAAGGCGGTCGCTAAACTAATGCCTCTGATCATTCCGTTTAAAGTAGATGAATTTCTAGAAATTTCTGATCATGCACGTTATTTTTTTAATAGGGAATTTAGGAGTGCCAGTGAATGAGTGGGCGGACCAATTGGCCAAGCAGCCCCTGAAGTTTACCTGTCATATAGGTTTGTTGGTAGTCGAGTCATTTCTGTGGTCAAAAATAATTTTGTTTCTTTATGGCAGGTCAAGCATTTTATCGTTTGCAACCCTCGGTTGTTTGCACAAAGTATTCGTCCATTAAGCTTTATAAGCCACTAAGTATATTGAGGTTGTTCATATACAGTTATTAAAATATGTATTGGGTGATGTTCCCAAAATACACCAAATCTGATAATATATGGAATTTGGACCATTTCCTATATCCATTGATTGTAAACAAGAATTATTCAATATCAGTGTAAGGTTATAAATAGTGAGGGTAGTTTGGTTTATTTATTGTATTACCACCAATGCAATGTCAATTACGGTTATTGCGTGTATATAATTGGGCAAAGGAGATCCATACGGTTTTACAAACCAATGGATACAGGTATGACAACAAAACCTGTTCCATAGCCTCCTGTATGCCTTAATGTGAAGGAAACTATTAAGGACAGTTTTGTTCAATATTTTGTTTGTTTGACTGGGGTTTTAGGCCGTATTCAAGGTTAATTCATTTATATGACAACGTGCCAGCCGAATCGGTGTTGGAAACCGCCGTAAATGACGCTGGCACCATACAAGACATGACAAAACATATACATAACAAATAACAAGACAGGAAACCACAAACATGAGAGCAACAGGGCAGAGGAGGCTCTCGCCCAACCACCCGCCGGTTTGAACAAACAATGACTAGCTAAATTTGAGTCTTTCATCGAAGTGTGAGTTTCTTGTACAGTTTTATGAAGGCTTTAGCCATAATAATGATTTTAATGTGGCTATCATGGGCTACATGTGGAAACAAGCAGGTAGATACCAAAGTGTACAAAGTGTAAAATGGGCAAGGCCGACGGCGACTTTTCTTTTTTACTCTGTTGTCCCGCGTATCGACACTTGAGAATAAAGCTGTTTAAAATATTATGTATCTTGGCATTCGGTACAAAACTTGTTAAATTAAAGAACTACAACAATTTTAATGTACTGGGAAGGTATATATTAGCATCCCTAAATAAAAGAAATGTTTTGCCAGATATTTATTGTGTACTATCTTCAATAGATAGATGTTGAATTTGCTTGAACGTACAATAAACACTATTAATATGTAAAGACTGACTTCAAGTTTGATACGTTTAACGGAAAAAGTACTTTTCACATCTAATATTGGGAACATTCCGTATACAAGGGAATATATTTTTTATATTTTTATTTTTTTCAAACTATCAATGAGTTCGAAAGACTTTACGAGAGTTAAAAACTATGCATTTGAGTTAGTTTCTTCGACCCGCTTATTAACACTTACTTTTTTAAAGAAAACAATTATTCAGGAAATGTTATAAAACATTATAAAAACAAGGCAGCATATATATGTACCTTACTTCCAATAAATCAGGATACTGGCAACCAGACCTGTTATTTTGTTCAGTGTCAGAGGGTGATATTCCAAAACACGAAAATACCAGTTGTTTTGGGTGTATAGTTACAGTATTGGATGTATATAATGAGATTTTGTATAGAATAAGATTAGAGAACCTCCGAATATTTCAGGCAACTGTTCAGCCATCATCAGTGCATATCAGACTTAGCAAAGTAAGCTATATTAATGTCTGTACATATATATTTAGTTCGTTCGTTTTATTGTGAGCCACTCATCTGTAGCTCAGTCGGTTAGAGCGCTGGTCCTGATAGCCAGATACCCGAGTTCTAATCCCGGTGGAGGCCAGCAAAATTTTATTTCTCTACATTTATACAAAATATATATAAAGCCTACTTTGAAAAAATGATTGCAATAATTTACAACAGTACTCACTGTTAACTGGCAGACTTTTTCTTACAGAGTCCTACTTAATGCATGGCATACTTTGGTGACAGATGTTCGAAGTGGCATACATTTCATGACAAAGGTGAATTGATAATGAACCTGTATTATGTTATATCGGTAAACCAACTAACAAACCTCCTCGATGAGGTGAAAAGCCGCATGCATGTTGGTTTTAAAAATAACAGATAGTATTGGGTTGATTACGGAGTGCCGGTACCATTGCCAAATGTATATAACTTATACTCTGTTAGAAACCTTATTGCCATAGCATGCAGTTGATACAGTGGGCGATGTATTTTCAGATATTGACTACAAAATACACGTATGGAATGGAATGACTGATTTGGTTCCTGTTGTAAAGAAAACAATATTTCTAATGAAGTAGCTTACGTAAAACCCCGTGACGAACCTTGGATGACTTATGACGTAGGATATAAAATATACTATTTGCATTAGAAATCCACGCTTTTAAAAATTCAAGAGAACAAAGTCAACGGACCTAACAACACACACAGTTCAAAGCGTTTGAAGTTGTCTGACGTTTTTGCCTGCAGTCAAATTTGTCATTAATTCATCCAACGATTTTATTTAAATGACTGAACACACCAATTGGCTTTCACGATTATGTTTGTTTGTTTGTTTGATTGGTGTTTAACGTCGTACTCAAAGGTATTTCATTTATATGACGACGGATTCTCCACTTCTTAATCTACTCTACTCAATACGGCGGAAAACCGGGAGGAAACCTCACGATTATGAAATCGATAGATCTTGTCTCCACCCTTATTAAAAATTATTTAAAAATAAGTAAGTACCAATGTGAAAAACGGGTTATAAAAAAGCTTCTCTTCGATCAACCATAAAATCCGTAGCTTTTATATTTAAATGGATCAGTGGGAATACTGTTAAAATATTAAATGGTCAACAAATAGCCCCCACCATTCTTTGCCGATTGAGTTACAAACATAGGCCTATATGCATTTCAGTGTGAGCTGTTGGTGTGTTCGCGATTGGTGTCGTGGGTACAAAAGGGTCTTATGTAGGTTGCATTGGACCGACCCATCTGTCCTGTCCAGAGGCAACTGATGTTTGTTAACGTGTGTAACGTAAAATGAACCTGTCAAAACAAACATGTTAGCTTGTGGTGATAATTACGGAACCGTGGAAGGGACATCGAAAAAAAAAAAAAAAAAAATTGGCCCCATGTGATTTTTTTTAATTGCAGCAAATAAACATCACTTGCAGAATGTGCGTATCGAAGCGCTGTTCACAAGAAGGTGTACATGCTACGATGCTTCTGATTGGCTTGTTTAGTCTGGCCCAGAGAAAGTGAAACGGAAGTATTTAAGACATGACGGTTATCTTGATTGGTTAATACTGCAGCAATCTAAATATAGTAACAATATATAGAGGTTAAAAATAAATATTGTTTGGGCGACAAATTATTATTTTTTTTCTTGCAAGCTATATGTTACTTAAAATAGCACATTTGGTCTAAAAATAGTAAATTTTATAAGTATAATTTTATTTTTTCTCAGATGGGGCCAATTGTTTTTTTTTTTATGATACCGGAGATAATAGCCTGCGAGTGGATCTTAATGTAAAACCAACTAATATTGTCATTGATTTTAATAACTTCTTTAAACGTTTTGCGCTACAATATTATAATCATTAATGGTAGAACAATAAATACTATTATGTGTGTGTATATACATACCATTCTCCTTAACACCATCCAGTTCTTTGCCTACAAGTGGATTGTTATTTGACTATTTTGTGCGCCATAAGCTTATGCTCAATGTTCCGAATAAAGATGTTTAAACCTATTGCAAAAACAAACTAGGTGTTCCCAATGATTTATCGAATCTTCATGATGCTAGCAGACCGGAAGATAAATTCTCAGACGAGCTCGCGGAACTAACCTTAGCTTTTCTTTGATCTAAAACTATCATTATGAAAAGACATGTAAGAACACTGTGAATATAAATGTCAGTTACCCCAACACACTGTAGATGGGTGATTTTCATGGCCCCAACTATGTGCAACAATACTCTAATTGCGTCTATTATATCATCCGAATTGTGAGTACGAAACAAAACACCGAGAGTATGACAGTTGAATAGGGTAAAGTCCGTGTTCTTGATGATTGTATTCGGGAGGTTTTTGAGAAAATCATATCTCTTCTTTCGTGTTTATTGCAGAAAATGTGTTGGTCAGTGATTTGACTTAGTTGCGGTTATTTCGAATAGCGCCATTGGCTTAAACTGTCATCGAACAGTTGAGAAAATGTTGAATAGGGTAAAGTCCGTGTTCTTGGTTATGTATTCAAGAGATTTTTGTGAAAATATGTTATCTTCTTTCGTGTTTATTGCAGAAAATGTGTTTGTCAGTGATTTGACTTAGTTGCAGTTATTTCGAATAGCGCCATTGGCTAAAACTGTCATCGAACATTTGAGAAAATATTGAATAAGGTCAAGTCCGTGTTCTTGATCATTGTTATTCGGGAGTTATTTGTGAAAATCTGTTCTCTTCTGTCGTGTTTATTGCAGAAAATGTGTTTGTCTGTGATTTGACTTAGTTTAGGTAATATCGAATAGCGCTAATGGTTTAAACTGTTATCGAACATTTGAGAAAATGTTGCGCATTGCGGATTTAGCGTTAATAACATTAAAGCAAGAATATTACTTCGAAATTTGAATACCTTTACATTTCGTTATGAATTCTGGAAACAGGAAGCCATCAACTCCTGACTATGCGTTAACTTCACGTTTTATATTTAAGGTTTCCAAACAAATGGACAGGCAAAACTTGAGAAGAGCAAGGAAGGCAGGGAAGAGCAGACTATAGCCGCGGTTACACGGGCATCGAAAAGGTGAACTAAACTGAGCCGGCTCTGATCCGCACCAAAGCTGGCTTTTTTTAGTTCGCCAAT
>JAVFBZ010169364.1:0-16637 GCA_032466195.1 Katharina tunicata
TGAGTAAACGAAGAACATTCATCATCTAGAGATTGGCTGTAATAACCGGAAAACCATAGGTCATTATCTATTCTGAATTACTTTTCCGTTTAGTATGTATCACGCCAGGACGTCTTTACGTTTTTGAAACTCGATAATTTTTCGGAGAGGCCCTTTTTTTTTGTTACTCAATCAAGGTATACAATTGAAACTGATGAATCGCAACACCAGAAAGCCTGAAATTCAAACCAGGTATATTTTTAGAATCAACGTATAATTCAATAAGCTGCTCGAAATACGCAAGTAGTGTTTTTTTTTTATTTCGGTGTATAGTAAGAGTAGCAACCATACCCTTCACGTTAAAAATCTATAAAACATTTGAATTGAGTGACATAGATGACATTGCATTATGATCTAGCGTATAAAAGTGTAGATGAGTCTTGAAAATCCATTCAGAAAGTTTAAACATTTATCTATGCTGCGTTACTTTTCCTTTTAGTATGTATCACGCCAAAATGTCTTTACGTTTTTGAAATTTTAGAATTTCAGAGAGGCCTTTTTTTAACTGAATCAAGGTATACCATTAAAACTTATTACCCGCAACACCAGAAAGCCTCAAATTCAAACCAGGTACATTTTTAGAATCAGCGTTAAATTGATTCAAAATTCAATAAGCTGCTCGAAATACACAAGTAGTGGTAAGTGTTTTTTTTATTTTTATTTCGGTGTATATTAACAGTAGCAGCCAAACCTTTCACGTTATAAATCTCGTTCCGTACAACATTCCGTTGAGACTAGTTATATCGCCGACACGCATTTGAATCGAGTGACATTAATGATATTTCACTTTGATCTAGCGTAAAAACGTGTATATGAGTATAGGTAATTGATTCAGAAAGTTTGAACATTTGCCAGAAAAATGCACAGAAGAAAATGACGATGGACCATATTATGTCAGGGCAAATCATTCCATATTGATCCCATTCTCGACTAACACAACCATGAATTCCAAAAACAAGTCGCCTGATGCGCCAAACAATAATTTGTGTTACGAGAGTTTCCAAGGAGGTATTACGGGTAGGTCACGGTCAACGCTCGTGGTTTTTTGTTTTCGTGTACACTCTACTTCGCAACTTATTACCTTAAAGAGGAAGTAAACAAAAAACGTCATACTTAAATTACAGACCCTATTAAGTTTTTAACAAAATTGTGGAAAATGAGCTATCGTACAAAAAATGTTATAACAGTTTTGTAACAACTTGATGTGGTCTATAATTTGACTACCTTTAACTTTATTGCAGCAATCCTCTTCAAGAAAAACACAAACTTCTTCTTCTTCTAGAATAAGTCGATTTCTTACCGGAAATGAAATTCTCCAGTTGTGCTAAAATGTTTTAACATTTCCATACACCTTCATCTTTAAAAGAAAGTCACCTAATTGGTACTCTTTCTTCCACCAAAAACAAGTCTTAAGGGAAATATCCAAATCCCTAGGATTCGCCTGTGTTTTATTTTACAAGTATATCATTCGTTTTATTTGTTTGTGCCATATATTGTGTACACTGGGTTAAACATTTAATGGGTTTTCCAAACATGTAATAAAGTCATATACTGTTTTCTGTTCATTGTATGCTTGTCTTAATATCTCGTAATATTCTTTTCGGTAAATTTTATTTGCCAATAAGGCAAATAAATTACTGGTGGAAACACTATACACCACATTCTCCTAATTCTGGCCGACTGCAATGCCTTATCATTTAAGCGTTTCCGTATCAGAACTAATGCTGTTTGAAAGTTTGATCTCTTATTAGCTTTTCGGTTGAATGCATCGATGAAATACCAAACATCTGTCACATTTAGTTCCACAAGCATCCTTAACACACTTTTATATTTGACTGCCAAAGAATACTCTTGTTACATACTGTCTGTTTGATTTACGTAATCAAGAACAACACCAAAGAAGCACTATATGGCTCTTATTGGTGAAGGGTGCTTTCATCAATAAAATAATAATAATAAAAAATTGGTCGTTTGACCTAATTAATTTGTTTGCTTTTATTTTTTCCATCAAGCTGTTTTTTCTTTAATTCGTATTCTTTGATGCATTTTGTTATATGTTTTCGTACCGTGTCAGGTTAGTTATCTTTGTAACATTTGCTTTGTACAATGGCGTCTAAGACATACAGACCAGATCTAGGGTATCTCGCGTGATGTTGTCAGTCAGGTCAATTATCCCGTTATATTACCTAACTGACAGTCTGTATGTACTAAGCCAAAAAAATATTCAGCAGAATCTAATAAAAATGCAAATTTTGACAGTTTGATGTCGACTGACGTTGTACTGACTCACTGCCAGAATGTTTCGACATATTCCAACGCATCGACATACAATAGTATGTTTTTTCATATATACTTCTCCAATGCTCTACAAATGGCGATTGGAATGAAAACTCAGTCGGATAACGTAAGGGACATGTTAAATTGACGTGTTATAATGTCACAAAAATTACATTTAAAAACCGTTTGTGATATGTATTCTTATAGATACTTTCTTTACGCCTAGCTTTCTGTTTCAGGTCAGATCTCCTGAGACTCATAACGAATGTCTTTCATTGCATTGCTATCCTCTCTGACCTGTCTATTTTTTTTATTTATTTTTTTATTCTGCATCGATGTCAATATTTATTTATTAATTTCAATCACTTGTTTGACTAATTGATTGGTTGAGTGCAGCTAATTAATTGCGATTTTTTTTACCGTATATCCTTATTAAAAAATATATACTTAGACATTAAACTTATAAAAGAACATTTGAATGGTATACATATAATGCCCAATTGGGCACAAATATAGGGGCAGATATATGATCATCCAATAAGTCAATACAATTTAAGAAATGCGGAATGTACGTGTATATTCTGTGTGGTTATTAATGTAAAAGTTGGCAAGCATTGAGACAAGATCGCATCCGTATGTTTTGTTGCCACATGTATGACTATTTTGTTCCGTTCCAGTTCTAGTTGGCGGTAATTTGAATAAGCTTCTTAAGATCAACGTCATTGTTTAAACTCTAAACTCTTCCCAGAAAAAAAAAATGGAAAACGTGATTTGATATTATTCACATTTTAAAATTGATTGAACAAAGTTGATTGAACAAAAAGACCATTGTAACAATTTGATACGACCTAACCATAAAGTTAACAAAACCAGACCCTACCTAGTACAGGGCAGATAGTCCCGACACTTGAGTCTGTTTGCTTTATAGTTAAACTGTCTGGTCATGGTCATCCTTCATCTGTTCCTATCTAGATCAAGTATACACTGGTTGGCTTAGGTTCCCAATGAGCTGTGGCCTTTAAAATATAGTGCCGGCTGGCTTAGGGCAGTATGATTCCAGACTATATTCATGCTGTCATACTAAGCACTGGATGAACATTGGATACATAGCTGATTGGATGAGGTCATCATACGCTGATGGGATGTAAAAGCCTACGTCTCATTTTAGTTCAGGTTTGGACCGTCTTAATTTGATTGCTTACATGAGTTTTCATGTGGTCATATTTTGAAAGTTATTTTTGATGGTTTTACATTGCCCCGGTCAATGGTGCTGGTAGGGTTAGACTGAATGTGTTCTGATACAGCGGAGTTTGAATTGCTCTGTGAAGGTTCTACGTTTGTTAATCCGTATAAATAGGGGGCGGGAATTTTCTTATATCTAGCATTTCTATACAATATAACAATAATATATTATTATATTATACATGGAATGTAATTCCATCGATTCTATTGGTCAATTAATACGCTACATATGAAAATTTATACAAGGATAAAATCCGATTATTCATGCATACAAAACTAATTTTGTATACGTATAGACTCCAAATGTGTATTTATATTAAATTATTAATATAATTATTAAGTTATTTAGTATCAATACAAACACATAGCCTATGATTGGTTGTAAATATGTAATGATATCAATTCGAATTGATACCATAGACGGCGGCGTTTAGGCTTGGGATTAGGAATGAGAAGGAAAAAAACATAAGAAAGCCTTCTATGCTAACGCCAAAATGACATAGCGACAAATACTCAACATAAGTGAAAAGTATTAGTCATCTCAAGTGATCATGGAAGTGAGTCGCATTGCCCATGGTCATAAAGACTTACTCAATATAAGCTAATATTTGGCAGGCAAAATTGATATTCAAGTACGTAAATGTTTGAATAACATGCTATCCGCCTAATATGTGAGTCTTTTTTTTCTGAGTCAGAAGCAAAAGACAGTTTCTCTAAGGACGAAATAAGAGATTGCGTGGTATGATGGAAATGTCAGTCTTCAACTATATCGCAATGATTTCATCTTATATGTGAACAAACTCACTTAGCGGCGACATTATTACAAAGTATAATATAGACTGTTTGACCAGGATTTGCACCTAACTTAGTTGTCTTGAGAGTTTGCAAACACAAAATTTATACTGTTACCATGTTGTCGTGTAGATACTGTGCTAAAGAGGCAAGGTAAGCATTTTCTTAAAAGGTACTTCCAAGGTAATGTATGCCGTTCATAGCATACTTTGTGAATAAATTTGAAGCAGATTCATACGGTGTTGATCGCACTACGGGTAAATGTCCTAGGTCGAGTAACAAAATAATGGCATGATGTTGCTTAGATATATGCCTTTCTATATATAGAATATCTCCTACCTGATCTGACAGAGTAACCAGTGTGGCGTAACTAAATGTGGAGAAGGTACAGTCTGTCATTATCTTGATAGTACATCCTCTAGACGAGAACAACACATTAGTGCTACTCTTACTTCCGTCAAAACAAAATCTACAGGAAATATATAATATCAGTAACTGTCAAGTTTGTGTTCTCTTATCCTCCCCCATAAAATGCTTTTTCTAAAGTGCGCAACTTTGCCAACATTTCTACCTCACTTCACGACATCATTTTGTCAGCAATAACAGTCAAAATATTACTTATGCCCATTTTCTATACCTTGGGGTGGCAAATCTACATAGGGAGAAAAATGCACAGGTCCGGAGAAAGATTGAATATCCAAAATAGAATTGCAACTCACATTTTGAGGGTGGTCTTGCTGATTACTCTTTAATTAGATTGTCCTATCCCACTTCACGACATCGTGCTGTAAGCAATAACAGTCAAAATATTACTTTTACCCATTTTCTATACATTGCTTAGAACATTTATTTCATGTTTTATGTCGTTTCCGTAGTCGAATTGTTTGCGCGTATCATTCTTGAAAATAATGAAATACTGAAGTCTGTCGTGGATTGAATTGTTACTCAACCTTTGTTGCTAGCAAGTTGAACCATTTTGCTTTGGTTTGTTCGGGTTTTTTGTTTTCAATAGCAAAAATGTTGCAGGTCTTATTAAGAAACGTTCGATATGCATGTAAGGCGAATTGACACGTCATTCCTCAACTACCTTTACCATATCAACCACGGTTGTCACTGATGTCAGGATTTAATCAACCCAAAAGATTGGTGTACACGCTAGATACATCTGGCCTAAAACGAGAGGGTGCTATTTGTTTTAGTAATATTGCGGACACACATTTTCATCGAGTGTCACTAATCAATTGTCACTATAATCTAACATATATCCTTCTAGGTCCAGTAATCACAATGATATGGTTTCAACAATACTCAGACAAGTCCCGAATGTAGAACAGGAAGAAAGTCCGTCATAAGTCTTGGCTTATCATTCTTTATTTATCCTATGTTAGACTAACATAACCCGGAGTTCCAGGTACAAGTTGCTGGATGCGCCAGACCGTCTAGTGTAACGAGTTTCGCTAGTGAGCTATAATGGATCCGTTAAGTTTAACGCACATTTCCTTTATCCGTGTACATACGTCTCAAGGACTTACACATGACCCTGAACTGTTTATTGAGGGCTAGATACATTTAAAACGTCCCTGAGATCCCAGAGATGTCTGGCCAAAGTTGTCACCTCGACGGTGACCTAGTTCTCCATGATAACTCCAACAGTCGGTGTCTCCTATTGGAATATTCATCGTTCTATCAGTGAAATCCCCTAGAGCATGGTGTTAAACACGAGTCAATAGTATTCAAAAGTTTCATAACAGCCCAATCAAACTGAACTCACTACTTCCTTTTTAAGAATGTTTTGGAATAGCCGATTGCTTGTAAATTTGTCTAAATCGCATACATGTGCCCCGGTTCGCGGGCGGCTAGTGAACAATCCTATGCCACAGGTGCTCTCTGAACTAAGTCGAGTTCGTGTCCTGTTTCAGTCCTGTCCTTTCACGTGACGTCTTTGGCTGTTGTTAGTAGTGTTGAGGGTGGACTGGTATGGCGTCACATGAGAAAAAAAAAATCAACCAATCATCAATAACTCTCAAGTTTCAAATTAGCCCTAGATAGACACCTAAAAAACATTAAATACCTTTTTGATTGACTGCCTGACCTTATCCTTTCTGTGGCAGTTTGTGGGGGATTATCAATGCAAAGAAATCCAGCCTGTACACTGCACTACCGTGGACAGAAAAATAAACATATATAAATGATTGTTACAGTAAGACAACGATAAGACTATAATGAGTTGTGAGCTCATGAAAGATCTGATTCACACCTTCCCAAACGACAGATTGTTACAGTAAATCAAGTTAAAAATGCATTGTGAGTTATGTGAACGGTCTAATCTACACTGTATTGCTGTATTGTACCATGGTTGCAATTGTTGTTGTCTGTGTCTTAGACTATGGTTCATTGACGAGTTGGGTTCACAGAACTTCATTTGAGCGAAATAACTTAGTCACGAAGTAATACCTCAAATCCCTGTAACAAAAAGCTAGCAAGTACGTCTGATCAGCAACGGAAGCGATTCCATGTTTTATGTCATGTACAAAGCCGTTTTCACTTCGAAATACTCAGAAAAATATGCAAAATGCAAATTCTGGCATTTTGATGTTGACTCACGTTGTAGTGACTCACAGCTGAAATCTTTAGTCAAATTCCACACATCGATAGTAAAAAACATGGGGGATTTATCCAAAACAATCCTGAGGTAATGAAGAATCGATCGGAATTCTGTCAAAATGACGTTCTATTATTGCCAAAACAAGTCAAGCTTCGCAGCGTGTTTTCCTTCAATTTACATTATGCCGCAATATGAATTTTATAGTATGCTATGACGAATATCGTCTTTTCAGTATTATTTTTTTATAGTAAGCCCTGAGCTTTATTTCGGCCGAGCAGATCTATGCAGTTTGGTGACACCACCTTCTGAGCTCATAAGGATTTTCGATTTTCGAGTATTTTAACTGTTATATGTGCGTACGTTAATATCAAGCCAATTTAAATTGGTGCTGACTTTTTAAAAGTTTTTTACTGATTACTATTTATTTCAGTGACTGCAGGGTGTGTTCATAACTGAGTGACAATTTGGATTGGGCTAAGAAACTTCCATTCATAAAACACACCAATCAAACCGCAATCGAAGACTTCGACGTCACAGTTGAACTGCCTGAACTATATTGTCCTCGTTTTGTTGTTGTTGAAAGCCTCCTAAATAATGCATCCAGCGCGATAGATGTACAGTATCACATTTGTTAAAACTGAAATATTATTTTCCTGGTCATCTAGCATTGATACCGTCTTAAGTTTAATAAAATGAAAGGTGCACGCAGCCTAAAAAACAAAACTAATATGATTCCGTTGCAACGAAGATCAGCAGATCTGCATCTATCCAGATGAGTGTGCACATGACGACAGTGCATGTTGCCTTGACCCAGTTTCTCCGATGCCTTTCATTCGTTTTCCATTTGTGTTCAACTAGTATATAGGCTAAGTTCGTCCGCTATGCAACAAAACAATAAATAGCATGGCTTAAAGTTGAGTACATTTCATCTTTTTGAATCACGCCAATCTTTTCGAACTATATTTCTGGCGACATAAATGCGCTGTAAGGCTTAATTTGACGTGTCACACCTGAACTTCTCCGTTCTCATTTGCATTCAAACAAAAAAATAAAAAATTCCGTAAGCGTTGTTAGTTAAATTACCAATAATTATTTAAATAAATAAAGTAAAGGATAAATAGGCTATAAAATTCGCCTTCCAAGATATCACATTTATCAAACACGTGGTATAAGGTCTATTTATACTGCGCCAGAGGCTCGGATATCTTGGAACACTCATATAATTTCCTCTATATATTTATTTATCTATTGATGAAATATCAGGATTTCCTTCAACGATGAAAAAAATTCACTCCGGTAGAATAATACTTTTTGATTATTACATGTTGAAAAGTATTGCGTCAACTGTCGTTATCACACCACTTTTCGAAAAACGTCATGCTGGTCCGAACTCGTCTGGTTGGAAATTTTCTATGCACATTACGTAAAATATGATATTTTATTATTTTTGTACGTTGATAAAAGTAATAAAACGAATATAAAACATAGAGGTTCGAATATCATCGTTTTGCTGAAATGAATGGTGGAAGATATAATGCCCCCATCACCGCTTCGCGTCTGGTGGATTATCGTTTCCACTACTCAGTCATCAATATTAATGGTAATTTTTTAATATCGTCTATATTATAGTGAACAATTAGAATGATGCGTTCATATATCACCTCGACGCACCTACATACACTGTACTTAGTCCCAACCAATTCTTTCCGGGTACACCCTTTTCCCCAAGACGGATCAGCTTTCATTACTCTTGTGCTCTATGGGCGAACGGACATCACGAAGTCAATTTGTTGTGGGGTCCTGTTTTTCTTCCTGTAAATGTACTGTGGAGTTTGTTGTGTTCCCAGGGGCATTCTAAGCATACCAAGCCGTGAGGAACATGAAAGCCACGCTACTGCCTGAATACTACATTCCAAAAGACACTCTTTTGAATACTTTTTACTTTCCGTTTATGATTTGGTTTTAAACTACGTTACTCTGATAGGTATTAATCCTTGTGCTGAAATATCAAGCGATTTACAAAATAAGCAACAGGGGGGAATAGCGAAGGTCTCAATTACAAATACCGATAACAAACACAGATAGCTTACCCATTTGGATACTGACGTCAATAATAGAAAATTGTATTGGGGTTAAACTGTCTGGTCATCATTCATCAATTCCAATTAAGTTCAACTGCTGACAAGTTACAGGAGTTCCCAATTGGGATTTGTCTGGAAACACTCCAAACCAAACAGACTGGACGCCCACAGACACAGTTATGTATGACAAGCCCAAAAGTTCCTATCGATTGTGGAATTAATTTAAAAAAATTGCTCTGGATTTAAGTAATCAGTGCATTTGTCAGGTTAGAAGTTTCTCTTTTTTAAAGAACTTATCAATAGTTGCTAAATAAAGTCAACTAACTGGGTATGAAACCCAAAGACGGAAAAAAAGAAATATTGAAGGTTTCGTTTAAATATATTGGTTCAAAAAGCACCAGGTCCTTTGCAGGTGAAACTCGTAACCAACCAAAGTTAGTCCAAATAGTCTCGTAGAATAATCCACCCAGACCAGATTTTCGGTACGCTACATGTACTTCACGATTCCTTGGCGGTCGTAGAAAATTTGAAATTCTTCCTTAAAATGAAAAGATATTTTAAAACTGAGCCGCAAATCTCTATCCATGATTAGATTTAAATGAATTCAGCTGACACAGATATTATTTATTAACCTAATGAAAACAAAATGCATAGCAGAGTGGAATCACGGAATAAAACAATTACATTTTACGAGTATTAAATTGAGATTTTAAAACTAGACAAAGTTACAGAAAAAAACCCCTGAGAAAACACCTTAGAGACCAGATATATTATACATGCGCTTTCGTGGACACAACAAGCCCACGTCCTCAGATATGTATAATAAATCTTGTTAGTCTCTTAAGGTATTTTTATGTTTTTTTTTCTGCATTTTGTATCCGTATTCAGACTAATTCGGCTATACATCGTATTTAAAGCTAGACATTAAATCTATAAAAGAAATTCTAACTAACCATATTTTAGTGTGTCAGAAACTATATCGTGGATATAATCCAGTTACAGGCATTCCCATATATGATGATTCACTCCTGGTAAAAGTTTCACAACTGAGATTCCTGAACGCACAAAATACCACGGTGACCCCACCTAGTACTCTGTCCTCAGTTTACCCGGATGCAAATCACGTGACACTCCATCCACTGATAATTTATCGATACTTGCACATTATGACGAGCTTTAGTGTTGGATAAGACCACGGCTCTGAGCATTATGTAGCTGACACTGTAGACCTTTCAGTGAAATGATAGAGAAGCAATCTGTCCTCGGAATAGAGATCAAAGAGCATAATCGATCATGAGTCATTCCAGCATGTCGTTTGAACAGCTCGCCATCAAAGGATTCAGTGACATAAGGATGTCTTGAGTTGAATTATGCCCATACATCTGAATTTGAAGCAGGACTTCTAAATGTGAAACAAATGCAATCTTAAGAATAAACATATTAAAGCAACGACTCACACAGTCACATTTATTAATTAATTAATTTATTTATTTAATGAAAACAATATTGTTCATAGCGCAGTCTCATTTACAATCTGTCATTCATAGAGACTTATAACGAGTAAAAAAATAGTACGATCCCTGAATTTCACCGTAATTATGCAGTTTGTCTCTGCGTATGGAATTCAGAGACAGTTATCAAAATGATTTTATAGTACAGCTTATTAGTCAACTAACCATTATTGCACAATCCGCGAATAATGTTCACATAGAGTGAGATTACATTGTCAACCGTATCTGTGCACAATGCTAATATACAAAGGCAATAAGAATCAGTTTGTCCGGATGTCGATCCATGTTTACTTCAACAAGAGCAAACATAGTTTGTTGATTGTGGATAATGACAAATGGTAACTTGAAACAACTGCTTATAGAACACGGTGTGTGAACAAAGGACGCCTCAGTTTTAAAAGTAAACGCTCTTGTGCAATTTAATATTTTAACAGATAGTTCATACTTTCATTCTGAAAACTGTAGAAAAAAAACTCACAAAAATTGTTATGGGCATATTTTGTTTATATTAATATGTTAATGATTACTGATGATACGTCAAAGGTTGGTGATAACCGCATACGTTCAGACGTCTGTGTTTTACATCCGTTGTGTAAGTGTTGTAGGAAGGGAACGATCCCGCGTTAAGCAAGTAAATGTATATGAAAACTTGTATGATATGGATGCTTTCAAAAGCAGTTGAAAATGGGAAAAAACTATTGTATCCCATTTGGGATGGCGACATTTGTACTAACAAAACAACATTTTAGTAGCCTTACACCACGAGTGTTTGGAATCTGTAATCACATAAAACCGTTACAGGGTTTTTAATCTTCCCGTTTCTGTTTCCTGGAATGACGAGACAAGACAGATTAGGACATCGTTGGTATTCTTTAATTGAAAACTCTCTTGGTTATAGGGACACCCATATTCATATTACACGAGATAATGGGACAGAGTAACTTAAAACCAGACAGCGATACGGAGATATAACTCAAGGATATCATGGTTCCACCAATACTGCCTTAGACTGCTACATTAAGCTGATTAAATGTAACAGAGCCATATTTGGTGCAATCTAAATATCGAATAATCCCCTTTCAGTAGTCTTTATTATTGATTGACGTTTATTGTTTAATACTTTAATATTTGTAGTTTCGTGTCATATAGTAAATTAAACTGACCTGCACCTCATTGCAAACACATTAACTCATTTGCTTCATAGTCTACTTTTTTTGTAGTTTTCTCGACATGACGTTAGCAAATATATTAATGGGAATCAACTTCAGGACGATGTCCAATCGTCTACCTTAATAGACAACCTGTTCTCTAACTTTTATACATCTCCTCTCGGATGTTCTGTTAACTGACCAAACCGATCACTTGCAGTTTTACCAGCAACCTAACACAACTCTGACACCTAGCTAATAACATTTAAATACGGCTAAAGAACAACAGAACAAAAACCAATACCGGATTTAATTAACCAATTAAGAAGAAATGCAAATTTAAATCAATTATTATGTTGAAGTCATTCCATTCCATCCAAATCGAAAATCAATAAGCAAACAATACCACACAATTTGATCAATTCTATACTAGAGAAAAATCGCTTATACAGATTATATCTTATAACTTAAGTCAGGTAAACCGTACATACTGGCGATAAACATACAGAAATAAATTAAATGGCTAGAAAAACTGACACGTTCTTTCGTGGAATCAATTTCGTTTCAGACCAATGGCATTCCATTGCTCTTACAGCTACGAGACTTTATGACAAAATGGTTCGTCATAATAAACTTCTTAGAACTCTCAAAAGCTTTTAACACAGCTCATCAGCATTTTCTTCTCAAAATTACATAACTATGGGAAAACGCACAAATTGTTAAGAGGATATTTTACAAACAGAAACAAATATTTAAGTTACAATAATCATATCACATCACCATGGCCTTTATCCGCTGGAGTCCCCTAAGGTTCAATTATTGGCCCTACAAACAATCTCGCCACTCTATTAGAAACGATCCATTTTGCAGACATCATTTTAACTGATATATTACTTAAGATCTATAGTATCTTGAGCTTAAAAACAACCATTACAGCCAAGGTTCTCTTTAGCAATGACATGGCGAAATTATTAGTATAAAACCCAATTGTAATAGTCCGCCATGTCTGCCTGATCCACGGTGTTTAAATGTAACAGACATTGGACGAGTTATTCAGTACAAAGTTCTTAGATACATTTTTTTAAAGAAATGAACTGGAAAACACATATCCACAATGTGAGTGAAGCAATTGCCCGAACCATTGGCTTTATAAACCATATTTAATTTCACTTCACTAAAGTTGAATGCAAGTTGACGGAGAAAAATACGTAAAAGAAATAGTTAGAGCTCAAAATAAATAAATTTATATACTAGAATAGATTTGAACTGAAAAACAGTGCCTCATTTTGTGGCTTAGAACAATCACTGTAAAACTTTTTTAAAGCAACCTTAGGGAACCGTAAAACCATACAAACATTTTTTTTCAGGACAATGAAAAAAAAATAGAAAGGGCTTAGAAAAACTGGGGCACCGCTTTCTAGCCCACGTCGTACTCTTTGCCATGAAACAAATTTGCTATAAAGTTCCTACCATGAATAGTTTTCGAGAAACACGCTTTTGATATATAGAATCTGCCAAAACCTTAAATGCCAGAAAAATACAATTAAAGTGTGTCTACTCTCTATATTTAAATCACTTGTACTTGCGATGATATATATGATCTCTTAACGTATGGTTGATTGGAAATCAATAAGCCTTTTGTGTATCATTTAAAGGCATTTACACATGCACAAAGTGACTTCCATAAGTCTAATCTAGTTGACCAAAGGGGGTGGGGGAGCTTTAATAGTGCAATAATCATTACAACCACTTAGCATTCACCTTGTCAGCTGTTCCCAAGGACTTGAACAAGCTCAGGGAAAACTAATTTATTTATTATTTGTAATAAAGAATTTCAAAAGTTTTTCACCAGTATAAAACTTGAAGACTTATGTTTTATCCTCAGGAATAAATTTTGTTTGCTCAATCTTGAAACACAAAGGTCCAGGAAGACAAAGAAATTTCTACAACTGCTACAATTTTAGTAATAGTTCAGTATTAATCCATTGTAACGTTTTATTGTCTCAAATAACACTTATTTGATCACCGTGTTCTCATATTATCTGACAAACGTGAGCAAAGACATTAACAAAAAGCTTTAGCGTCGGTCGTGAAACCTCTCTGCCTTTAGAGACATACAGATTTTGATAACATAACAAGAAGATGGTTACTGAAATTAGTAATAGACACAGAATGTTAACACGAGGACAGCATCACTTAAACAAGTCTCCGGCGCATTTCTCGTCCCTTGCTACTTATAACTGTGTAGATGACTCGCTGTGAAAATATGTTCTCCATACTACTTTTTAGATTATATTTGGTGGTATAAAACATCACAAACAAAATGTATCAGTTCATGAATTATTTATATCTGTGGGGGGCATGGCCTTTTCAACACCGTCTATGTGTTATGTACTGCACTTAAACTTGTTTGACTTTTTCTTATTTCTGGCTTAAGTGTCGCCTGACTGTGGGCTACACTAAATAACACGACAAGGGAATGTGAAGTCTGAAAGAGATCAGGTGCTCAAAGTACACCCAAAGAGTACATGCTATAGGACCATACGTCTCCGTAATAACAAAACAAATATTTAGTTCAAGTAACTTGAATGGGGGTAAATATATACATTAAGCAGGAGCTAATGTTCATTGGATTGGCAGAAGTGTTAATTCGTTTGGCTCAAGTGCATCACAAAATCCGATAACAGTGTTCGGTAAAGGTTAAATGGCGCCGGATTTGTTCTACGTGAGACAAGTTTGACCAGATTCCATTAGACTGTTATTAATTCTCTCCCAGGACACTCATCAGTATTGATCTGTACCACCCCAGAGAGTTTAGCTACACTGATCCTTTTAGTGGGAACCCAGTCAGTTTTATAGAAAATATGTAAAGGCAAATATACCCATCTTTAAACGCAAAATATTCTCACCACGTAAATATCCTAACAAATACAAATACACGTAAATACTGTTTATTATCTATTAAAAAATTAAGAAAAATTATTATTTTCACAGATCTCATTAATCGCAAGAAACTTTATAGACAATATCTGACATTATTTATGTTTAGTGACATTTATTGGGCTGGTATTAGAACGATACTGAGTTTAAAAGACTATATCCCTTGTAAGCTCCCAACATACATTAAGTTTATATGTTCTCTGGGCTGCATCCAATAGCATGTAAAATTTCAAAGTGTTTCCTATGAAGTTATACATCTAATGCAAATATATTTCTGATTAGTCCAGATAATGTCCGAGATGAAAATAACGGCACCCCTGTAGTAAAAACACACAGGTGTGCACAATGACTAACGTGAAGAACTTTTAAGCATAGAGTATTTAAAAGACCGATGAGCAGAATGATATTAATTATCATAATTAATGATAGTATCTTATCATAGTGATTTCATAAACTAAACTGAATATCTTGTGCTCAAATGTTCCCAGAGTCTTAGTTTTTGTTCTACGAACTTGTTATTGTGTTGTACCCGCTATAAATTGTGTTACTTAATAGTATTTTTCTAAATACTTTTCAAACGTTTATGAGTACATCCTTTTATATATTCACACATATCCAGTAGGAGTTCTTGGAATCTGCAATGTAATCAGATTGATAAAGTACCGCATCAATATGTTATTGATATGATAGTTATTTTTTTACAGAAAAACTATTCTTTTCGTTCGGGAAATTTAGTTCTTCTTTAATGTAATAAAGTACGAGGGAAGAATTGTGTATTTTAAATGGATGCCTATTCACTTGGGCATCACTGGGAACGAATACTAGAATTCTCTGGCCTAATCAGCGTTATCGTTTTACACGGATCTAATATCCCTTTTCTTTCTGGTGTAGAAGCCATGAATTCAGTTAAAGTGTATTTTCAAAACATGTGACAGAATGAACGAGACAGAGCTTTCACCTGACGGTTTTATGATCAGATAAATCCCCTTATAATGAGCCCTGTCATATCTTTATGATGTAGACGTGGGGATGTCTTGATCTTTAGGCTTAAATCTGGTTACATCCCTGTAAATTCATATCTTAAACGTTTAAACCTTCATGCTACAATACTTTGTGACCACATTGCCTAGCAGAAGAAAACATTGTATATTTTGTATTCCATTGCTCCCTTTAAAATATTCCACTGGCATTATTCAACTCTGTTTTAGGCTGTGTATGTATTTTAATCGATCATTAAAGTCTGTTTTTAAATCTCTCAAATCGTCAAATAATACCTTTCAAGCCACTGTTATTTTATAAATGAGTGTCACAAGTTTTAACAATTGTTTTAATGTTTGTATGTATCATGTCATCGTGTATTGATTTTAACTAATACCTGGGTGTAATCTAGTCTACCGGATGTTAACCTATATATGTATACCCTGATCTTAATCACTTTGCCCAACCTTTTTGTATTAACCTAAAAATGTTTTTTCCTGATTATATATTTTCAGAAGGGATAACTGAAATTTGTCATTACTTATGAGACAAACCAATATAGTGATTGCGGAAATCATTCAATTGAATGGGTCGCCAAAATCCAAATTATGTATGTATGTATGATATGGTCATTGAATATGACAGGAAAGGGTAGTAAAGTTTTACAATGACAACAGACTAATCAAACCAAAGTAAGCTTTGAAATATTGGTTCTCAGTACATCATTTTTGACATTCAGCCGTTACAATGTCATTCACAGTTCTACTAATCTGAATAATAAATGAACTTCCGGTGAATGTGTCGTGGTGTCTTCTGTGTTGCCAGCGTCGTTCTGGATAGTTTCCGCCACGGATTTGGTTGGCACACCGTGAAATAGCCGTAAAATCTCAACCAAACAAACAATTCCTTATATCTTAAAACACGTACACATAATTTATCAAGAACATAAGCAAATTATAATATTTATATTATAATAGTATTTATGTTGGAAGTTAAATGTACAGGAATGCTATTTGTAACAATT
>JAVFBZ010169375.1:0-14330 GCA_032466195.1 Katharina tunicata
GGAGTCACACGAGGTGACTTCGGCAATCACGGGGGCGGTTTTTACGAGCTTTTCTCCTGGTTTTCCGCGGTATTGAGTAGAGCAGATTAAGAAGCCGAGAATCCATCGTCATATAAATGACATACCTTTGAGTACGACGTTAAACACCAATCAAACAAACAAACAAACGAACATAACTGTGTATATGTTAGTGCTTTAATATGCGCCACAGCGTAGCTTAGATACTGCTGAATGTTGTATTTAACATCAATCGATCAATTTAAGATTACCAATCTTTCGGATAGCGATTTTAATCCATCGTCAGGTATATCGCAAATAGTAGTGGAGAACTGTTTGTGCTATATATATTTGTAAAGATAATAACACTGGGACAGGAATATATATATATATAAATATAAATATATAGGCAAGAGCACTGGCCCCGCTAGCCAGAGACCCGAGTTCGAATCCCAGTGGAGGCAAGCAAAATTGTCTTTCTATACATTTATTCCAAAAAATATATATAATATATCTATATGTATAGTCAGTGCTATTCATTGTCTGATAAATGTTTCCCCAGAAGTTTGTTTTCTTAATTTGATACAAAATCAAAAAACAAACAACAACAAGGAAGCAAAAAGTAGATATGAAATCTTAACAGAACACCACATAAGTTGTCATGATATTTGTGTTATCCAGATACTATAAATAAACATGTTTAACCAATGAAATGTACATGGTCGGGATTATAGTAGTTTAATGTGTCACTATCTCTTCCAATAACCTTACAACAAATTACCGTAAAAATCTCCGAATTTTGGAAGTTAATACGTTTTATTGTTTCTTATTTGACTGTTGTAGTCTGTGCCCTGGAGCCAAAAACACAACAGCTCCTATCAGACCAACCCTATAGAGATATATGTTTAAGTTTTGAAAAGATCTTTCGGTATGTAATTTGACATTTTCGTTTTCATTGCAGCGCGGACACTCGTTTAGAAGAGCTCCGGCCTACATTAGCAGTTGTATACAGTGATGGAACAGTAATGTGGATACCCCAAGCCATATATAAAAGCTCCTGTAAAATAGACATTACGCATTTCCCGTTTGACGAACAGGAATGTAAAATGAAATTTGGCTCGTGGACTTACGATGGAGCTAAGCTTGATATGAACTTTTATTCTAATGGGACTGGATTTGATTTCGGGGATTATATTGAAAGCAACGAGTGGGACGTGAAAGACTTTACCGCTCAGAAAAACATTAAGAAGTATGCGTGTTGTCCGGAAATCTACCCTGATCTGACATTTACAATGAAACTCAAGAGAAAAGTGGCTTTCTATAACTATATCCTGATTCTACCCTGTGTGCTTTTGTCCTCACTTACCCTCGTTCTCTTCTGGTTACCGCCAGAGTCTCCGGCGAAGATGCAACTAGGTGAGAAAAGAATAGACACATTACTTTTTATGTAGCCATAAAATTTATACAGACCTGATATAATTAACCCTAAAATAGATCATTTCAGACAACGTTTTATTTTTATAAAATTATGGTTTTCAAGTCTGTCACCACAATACGAAATGAGACACAAACAATTGTGCTTTACATGCATGTGTATGTTATCTTGAAATGTTTGTTTTAAATTATATTCACATACGCACCAACCATTTTGTTTTTCAACAAACTCTGATCGCCTTGATATTAACATTTATTTATTTAGTTATTTGATTGATTGATGTTTAACGTCGTACTCAATGGTATTTCACATACATGATGATTAGGTGTTGCCGGTTAGGTATATGGGGGGAACCGAAAAGATACCTCGTAAAAAACGTTACAGCAAATTGACACATCCTCATTTAAATATTGTTGCAGAATTTTTAGTTTAGATTTTGTTTGATCTTGGAGCAGGGGATGACTTATTGGAAAACCCCTATCTCTAGCTTCTTTAGAAAAATAGTTATAGCTATTGTGATTCTGTATGTGACTTGATTTATTGTGGTGTGTCACATTTTCATTTTGGTGAATATTCATTTCTAATACTTTTCCATTCCAGGAATGAATATTTTCGTGGCTTTCTTTGTCTTGTTGCTGCTCTTAGCGGAATCCACGCCTCCAGCCGCCTCTTCTATACCCCTTATAGGTTAGTGGTTGTTAAATTATAGATTAACTTAACAGGTCTATGTTAGAAATTAAAACGTGACTTTAGATTCGCCACCTATGGTGCGATTTCTGAACGATCTACTTTATAACGCCTATGAAGCTCCATGTATCTGTTCGTGTAGTATTTGCTCATTATTTTATGTTGTTCATTATTGCTACTTTCTGCACATATAACCGACGGCAGATGGGAGAGAGCCTCCTGTGCTCTGGTGATCTCTGGGCTAAAGGGCATCAGAATACCGATTTGGTGTGGTGTCCTGTATTTTGTCTCGTAACTTTTAAGGTATCGAGGTATCTTCTGTGTTGCCAGCGTCGTATAGTGAGGTTCCCTTCGCCGATTTGCCTGGGTGCCAAAATAAAGTGTAAAACCTCAATTAAATAAAAAAAAACATACACATATAATCTCCATTACTAATTGTTTCAATCAGTTTATTAGTCCACATAAGAATTAATTGTGTTCGAGTATACGGTAGCTGATAGTAACCCTTGACTAAAATATTAAGATTTTGTGTGATGTGGAGCCATACTATGTTTTCCTATGTGTTGCTTACTTAAATTCAAGCTGTAAACTAACCAGTTGAGGGAGATTATCTTTCCAAAAGGGCTAACTTTTGGATGGCGTCACATTAATGGCACAGAATAATATACTAGAGTACTATCCATACTAGACTCGATTAAGCTCCAATTCCAAGTACGGTTCATATTTATTTTCGTGTCGCTCTAGCAATGTGTTTTAGACACTCCTGGGGTTTCAGTGAAAAGACAAACATTTTATTATTGAGTTATTAACTTAAATGCGCGCCTTCATACTTTGCAGTGCAGGAAAATTATCTTCCCAAAAGAGCTACGATTTGAATGGCGTCACATTATTCGGATGTTGTTTGTCAATACCTACTGTTATAATGCACGGCCTGCAACTAAGATGAACACTTTTGAGCATCAATCAATCAATAAATCAATCTTAATGTGTTGGTGTTTATGTCTAATAATTTCTGTTATTCTATAAACATTTGAATTCACTAAATATTTCAAAAGTGACAACTTTTCATCATACCAATAATTTGTTTTGTTCGGTATTTCTGAAATGGTGTATGGCAGATTATGTAATTCACATGTTATGCATACAAGTATGCGTCCAATACATGTTTTAATTTTTGTATTTTATCTTTCAGGGGCTTATTACTGCCTGAACATGATTTTGATTACCTTGTCAACATTCCTCTCTGTGGTGGTGGTCAACCTCTATTTTCACGGCAATCGATCCAAGGTCCCAAGGATATTGAAAAAGGTATTCCCGGCCAGATGAGTTGTAATCGCCTGTTATTGGCATCGTTTAAGCTACGAAGCAAAAAATTCTCTTGCAAACAAATCCCTAATTATCCCGGCAAACAGCGACTGCAGATTACACATATCTCCCGCTATGTCCATATTAAAAGGACTGCTGCAAGATATTGACATATTTACCAATTCAAATGTTGACAAAATTTTGTTCGCAAATATTACATTTTTATCGTTTCTTGTGAAAACAGGTTAAAGCAGTTTAAACTGATTTGTCGATTCCCTATCACATATTTGGTTTGTTGTACATTCAATACGCATACTATTCTGAACAGTATGCCCTTACTTAATCTGGTTAATCACACCTAGACGCTCCAGCCTAGACGATATTAGGGTCCATTTCTAACGAAGCATAGATCCTCCCTAATCTTTTCTCAGTCTGCTTTTGTGAGTAATTCAGGTTTGCTATTAAATATGCCCTAACACAGGCAGGAATGTTTTACAAACGTTTAGCAAAAGAACAATTGCCCAGAGAGCTCTACAAATCAAATTTAGGACATGAATGCTACCGTTAATGGTACCCTTATATTTTAAATAAAGTGGGACCTGTTAATAATATCGTTGTGACACGGTTCATGTTTATATTTGTGTCGTTCATCCTGGCATTGTGTTTTCAAATATTTCTGAATCTTCTACATGTAATGTTTTGTCCTGTCTTGAATGTTGCCAGTGTCGTTTACTGTGGTTTCCTTCATCAATTGGACTGGCCCGCCATCATATAAGTGAAATAGATACGGCGTAAAAGCACAATCAAACAAACACACAAATCCACTGAAAAGAGGAGCATTGTATGAAGGAATGATACGCTAATGGCGCGTAAAGACCCTGCTGTATAGCATTTGAGATTATGAAATTGAAAAGAATGATAACCAGCTAAATGAATTTGCAGCGCTATAAATACACAGAAGTTATGTAAAAAACATTGTGATTAAATCATTCTCAATCGTTACGTCACACTTTTGTATTTATTCAGGTGATGATCGACTTTTTGGCTCGAATTCTTTGCATGAGGACACAAGTCATTTCCTTAACGGCTGACACATTCGAAAGTACAAGATTACTGGCGAAAACTTCAACAGATCGAAGCAAACAATTTAGGGAAATAAAATACGACAAAGTGGGAACATTTGAGCCTCAAAGGGACGACTCTCCAACATGGCGTATGTTGTCGAATGGAAACGTTCGTACTGAAGTGGGCAGTCACTTAGAACGGCATCAACACTTAAACGTCCTATCGAGCCTTGAGGTGGAAGTTAAGGAAATGAAGCGTCATATTCAAGTGATGACAGATCGAATTGCAGAAAAAGATTTGAAGGACAAAATAGGAAGTGAATGGAAAATCATAGCACTTGTTCTGGACCGGGTGTTTTTCATCATCTATTTATGTTCCATCTGCGTGTCGATTGTTACAATATTTCCGAAAGCAATTTTGTGGACATGAATTAAAAAGATGGTTAGCATAATACCTACATCTGCTCTTATCTGCACGACAGGACAATACGGAACATTACAAAATGTGTATATTTGTTATGGATATGCATCGATATATATATAAATGATCAGATATCTTTTACTACTTGCAAATACATTCCAAGCGATAATTTATACTTTGGAATGTAGTTTTAGCCTCATGGTTCACTGAATCGAAATTTCCTGAATCTGTAAAGGAATGTTCCTAGCATGAATCATCAGCAAAATATTACAATGCTCTTGAAGACAACATTGCTGGGAAGGTCAAGGAATGTTTATGGAAAAAATTTAACTCTTCTAAACAAAAACATATCCGATATTCTTTAAGAGTTAATGGAAGTGTAAGGATGGTGTTGTATTCGCTGAATGTCCTTTGAAATTTATGGAGTTTATAAATAAAAATACTGTATACAAATCAAATAGAAATAATGAAATGTCCGTTCACCTTTATCGATCAATATTAAGCTTAAGATGGGCTTAATAAAATTCGATACAAAACAACATTAATAAAATCTTAAACAATTGTAACGTTTTTGACTGAGACCACTCTAGACTACGACACGTATTTGGTTAATTTGTGGCCATAGAATTATTGACAATTGTCGAAGCAGAATCTTTAACAGTCGAATTATGGCGATGTTCCGATTACAGAATCATATATTGCCACCAATAGAAATTTGCAGTACATTAGCCCGTGCATGTGTTTTACCAGTATATCATTGATATGAGGTTTGGATAATTGTTACATGGGCGCTTAGAAAGATACCAATTAGTATATCAAAACGGATAATCCTCAGTGTAAGTATCCGTTAACGAGTTTCGGGAAAATCGGGTTGAACAAATTCAAGGGAGGCTAGTCTAAGCTTACTAAAGTTTTGAAAGTTATGTCCCTTGTTTCAGTTCTTGTGTTCTCTTGTTAAATTAGACATGACCATGTAACTACAAGAATGTTTAGATCTGTGTTTAGATGTAAACAAAAGTTGTAGGTAAAATCTAGGAAGTTTTAGGAATCTGATTTAAGTGCTTTGTGTAGATAGAGACTTACTTGCAGCTTGCAGGTATTGTGCATTTGGGACGCATTTAATACAAACTCTCTACACTGGCCCTATTAGCTAATTGACCACGGTTGTTATTTCGATTATTGTATGCCTTTAACGTAGTCCGAGTTTTGATACGACTTAATGACTTCAAGATGGCCACGATAATGTTTCACTTCGCTAATAGCACCATCTATGGCGTGTACTATGGGTTCGGTCTCGTTTCTAGGAATAGCAGTTTGTAGGTTAATAGTTTCGCAAAAATAGTTATTTGTTGGTGAGATGCATTCATAATGTGCACTATTGTAATATATTACAGGAATATTTTTAGCAAGTGAAAAGTTTCGTACTTACATTGCATGTGATATCATGCAACACAGAGACACCAATTTCAAGTCAACAAATCATGTCACACAAACACATATATATCAAAATACAAGTTCACATACTTTTTTATTTAAAGCTGTGATTAATAAATATTGCAAACCAAAAAAAATGTGTTGTTATTCGTACATGTATAAAGCAACCAAAGCTAATTCCAATATGTAATGTGTTCCTTGATGTTTGTTTGATTGAGGTGAAAGAAACCATTTTAGTAGTGTGATCAAAAATATCGTTATGAATAAAGCAATAATATAACACGCTATCGTGGGTATACAATGAGTATTATGCCCACGTATAAATTATCCCATGTTTCCATGGTTTTAGAAACGACATCAAGTGTGTACGGTACACCGAAATTGGACTAAAACGGCCCATTGGTTCACTTCGGTGATGGACCTCGTGTGTAAGGACTAGGCATTTGGGACAGAGTTGTGAACGCCAAAGCGAGACGGCTGACTTAAAACCGGATCAATCACCCAACATTTCAACTCTTTTACGTGACTAGATTCCTAATTTGCGTTGGTTGTTTAGAACTCATGTTATGTCAACTAGTTATGTTTTATTTCTTTAGTTTCTTTACTGTTAACTGGTCTATGTCGAATTGTATGGTTGTGAACGCACTTGATACGTTTATCTAGGTGAGATACAAGTATTGCTTGCAGCGCCAAATATAGTGCACATGGCCTTAAAATGGTTACTCGGTACTCAAAAGTCGTAAATCGAAGGGGACGGAAGTTCTGGAGAACAAGAACGCAACACTAGTTCAGCGTTTCTACGATCTGTAGAAATGAGTTATGTTACCACAGTTTGATTACACGATGATGTAATGTTCAAATGCAATGCAAAGGATCAGATTATTTCACAATTGATGTCGGTAGTTATGGAAAGGGATCACCACCAAACGTCTATTTGTGTAAATGTGTTATTCTACGTCAGAAGAAGACATTCTAACCGTGTATTTGGACTATTTTCTCATGTTATGTGTCTCGTGTCGACTTGATGCGTATAGGACAATTTTGCTGCGTCCAGTCTGACTTACTCGTCTTGTGTACAGAGTTGGTAACATAGCAGGTTAACCCATATTACAGACTTAACCACATGGATTTGGTTAGTCGGATGCTCCATTATGACGCCAGGGGGCACTAGGGCAATAGAATGAGACACTGGACTCTCCCATAATCGGAAATGATGCGCCACAACAAACGCGCTCACAAGCGTTTGATACAACGTTGTCTTGGCCCTTATCGCAAGTCCGAGATTGGATATCAAAAAATTTAAATCGTGTCAATCGTTTTCACTGTGTAATGTCTGCTCGTCACAATTGTTGTCTGGCAGCGCCCTTGGCGTCGTAATGGAGCATCCGACTAGTTAAATCCATGTGGCTTAGTCTGTAATATGTGTAAACGTGCTACGTTACTAACTCCGTCCACAAGACATGAAAATCAGTCTGGACGAATGCCCCACGCAACAAACCGTAACATGATATAGTAGAGAAATGTGGTTAGAATGTCCTCAAGTGACATCGCATTATGCACATACCCACACGCGGTGATCCCTTCCATATGTAGACTTAGTAGCTAGATTATAAAAAAATCAGAAACACTTCCTACAAAATATAAAGGTAATATAATACTAGACAACTCAACATTTTGTCTCAAGGCTCCGCAGATCAGACGAGAGACAAACAGATTTGAGCATCTAAAAAGACAGTGTTCCGTGCAGAAAGAAAATATTTGTTAGGTGCTTTTTTAATTTCTTTAAAATGTCTATGAGAAATCAAATTATTAACTTATATGAAAGATTCATTCGATTGGTGTGTGTTTAAAGTCCGAGGATAAATTGATTGTATTGACGAATGCATGTAGGATACAGGATACTGGAATGTTCTCTTAAATTGTGTTTAATATAGCTCAGACCAGTGACCTGATAGCCTGTCTAGTGTCCGTGTCCAGTTCAACTGATTGCCAGCGAGTATTGGTATTTTCAAGGTTTTATTACAGTCCACTTGAGTTTGTGACCAGTTGATTTACGAATTCATACTTAATTTCTAACAGATCAGTACCTGATATACTTTGAACCATTCGCTTTCTATGTGGCATACTTACTGTGTTCTGTGATTAACTCCGATACACTGGAGTTAATCTATCTATTTGTGGAATAGATACAGACACTATGCTAATATCATTTTCTGGATTTGAATTTTTTTCTTTTTGGTGGACTCCCCTGATTTATTATTAGGAGTTGTGTCGCAAAACAATTTATTAATCATTGATTTGGGATAAGTAAAACGAAAGATGGCACCCACGTAGGAATGATATGACAAGAGTATACATTGACTGATGGCGCATTCAAATCTGCCGCAGACTTATGCTCGCCAAAAACATTGCTTTGAGTAGCCTTCACTTGAATATGGTAAAACGTTATGTAATTAAACATTAATAGATTATATCAGTAATATTTAATGTATATACCTGGGAAAGAAACAAAAAATAAATAAAAAGAAAAATAGCAACACCGCTTTGTCACTTTATGCCACAGTGCAAATACAGCCAGTGCTAGGTATCACATTAGAACAGATTATTTATACAAAAATGCATATACATAAAAATATACTCACATATATTCCATACATAGCCGGAATAAAATTGACTGATTGCTACATGTTTATTGTTTATAAGAACTTTAGATTTGTCTGCGACCAGTTTGCAGTACGAGTGAGGAAAATGCATGTTATTGAGTTGCTGTTATCCCCAAAAAAGATTACAAAACATTCTGTGAATGAGTTTGAATCCCACATCTCGTTAACAGGAACACTGAAAATTTCAATCCAAAGTTGTTCCCCTTTGATTGAAAAACTACGGGTGCCAGTTATCGACTGTAGCGGATTGAGTTTTGTCATTTTGGTCCAATTAGGTCATGAATAAGCTGCAACAGCCTTGGGCAATGTTTTCATATCAATAGAAGTTAATCGCATTCGGAAAAGAAATGTTATGCTAAAAGATATATTACAGAACGTTGACAGGACACATATAATTGCACTGAAAAGAGTAATTCTTTTTTCAATTTCACTCAACACTTTGTCTCACTCATACATGATATTTGTGTGATGATGTCCATTTGCCTTCATATTTGGTACTATTCAGTGGAATCCTCGCCTGTACAGACCACAATCAGGGATCTGTATCTCTGGAGCGATTCTCATGAACACGAACGATTTTATCTGCTCAGTAGATTACTGTTTTCTCTGCCTTGACCTCGCAATGCTACTTAAAGTCCAGAATATTAATAGGAGCAGGTGTGCTAAGCAATCACACGTTACATGATAGAAGCACAAGGACTTCAATGATAATGGAGTTGTGTAGCTAGTGCTTTTTAATTTGTTTTCCGCATTATACAATTATGAGAGCAAGACACCATCCAGATCTCCGGCATACACCAGTCCATAAGTGACTTGAATAATTTTGTGCAATAGAAATATTTACATATAGCACTACGTTACAACATACATTGTAGAAGAATTTAAATGTAATCAACTATCTACAAAATTTGAATTAACAACACAGATCTCAATGTGTTTTGAGAAGCATCCCCATAATGGTCGTCATTTACACCTAGTTCAGATGAAGAGACAGTTTATAAAGACCCGGTAGTATTGGGTTTTCCCTCAACAGTTATGCTACCTAAAAATGATGTGTTTACTGAATGATGTTAATAAAATCTTCTATCTTGAGGACGTACATTGCACATGTCTTTTTACACGCACATATCTTTTCTAACCTGACAACTGTGATTAAAGAATCCGTCATGCGCGGTCTTTCAATTAAATTAAAGGTCAAGTTAACATAGCACTGTTATTAACATCTTTTCACTTATGCAGTCTAGAGAAAATGACGTTTAATTACATATTTATTTTTCAAAGATGCGAAAAGAAAACGGGTACACGTATTTAAAAAAAAAATGCATCCAAGAAAATGACGTTCAATTTTAATGTAACTTTTTTCACAGGTGAAAATAAATACACGTAGCTTCCCAAAATTATTCACATATACACAGAAGAACCCCATATAAACGACGTTCCTTGTATTGTTAACGTTATTCACAAAAAATAAAAATAATATTTGTCAATTGCAGGATGATACAAACTACCACATAGCAACAACAAAACGCAAAAACTCGATCTGTGATGGTTTGCGGAGACTTATTGTGTATTGATGATATATGGACAAAGGGAAACCAGGAAGATTTGTTCTGTAGTCCTGTTTTGAGTCCTATTGGGATTTTACGCCGTATTTAAGGTTGTTTAATTCACAAGACGGCGTGGCATACCGATGGAAATTGACAAAACACATGACAAAAAATGATATTTACAGGACATCAAAACTCCCCTAAACGAAATTGACAAAAGACATGACATAAAATGGCATTTACAGGACAACTCCCGCCAACCTATTACAAACGATCAATGAAGATTTTGTAAAGTTAATGTTCCCAAAAAGAACAAAGAGGGGGTTGACTTTAAAGCGCTTCAAACTTCTTATACTCATAGAGGTGGACACCGGAATACTCCACATTAAACTATTAACGTTGTTGATTATAACGTCTCATTGATGTTACTTTTTAGGTCAATGGTGTATCGTACATGTATGTTGAGATAGGTTTAAGGCTTACATTTACACACGTAAAATGTATATCTGGCTTTCATATGTAAAACTATGTCTAGCTTTCCATCTATAATATCAATCTATAACATCATAAAGTATACCGACAACTACAAAGAATGATTAAAATGTGAATTTTGGTTTAATTGAGACATCTAAAGCAGAATTGACTGTAACACGAATTGTTCGCCATTCTTTGGGGTTTGGAGTCAACTTAACTGTATCGTGTAAACTAACTGATGGTCTGTCCACGCCACTAGGGTAACAGACAGTCTGCTTTCCACAATGGCAGATCTTTTCGCCTATGACACAACCAGTGAATACAAATCTGTGGACGTGTTATAAGTTGTTACATGTATGTAGTTCGTGGACTGGACTGTTATTCGGTTAATAGCACAGCTAGGAATTCCAAACTGTAACACTACCACAGCCCTATCACGCTACATATGTAATTCCTTGAGCCCATAGCAAGTGCGATTCCAAACCTGGTGGATAGGTACATACTAAAATAGACTCGTACCTTTCTTGAGTTTAAGTTGTATAGACAAGCCAAAGTTGTGGTTGTCAGCACTGTTTCCATAGGCTTGGATAACAAAAATCGTCTAAATTAGTACTAAATTAGGTCCAAATTACTAACTGACTTGACATTTAAAAGGCTAACAAAAAATGTCACAGGTCGATTAAATTGGAAGTCAGTAAAAAGCTCATATTAAATCGTGAATTGTCACCAAATCAGCTGCAAACTTACTCACAAAGTGCACGTAATCATAACCCTTTTATAACTGCACATCTTTATAAAAGACACCAAAGAGTCAAAGACTTGAGGGAAGGGAGAGTGTGGTCCCCTTCCACAACAACATGGCATACCTAATTAATTCATCCACCGACAGGGGCGCTGTTTGACTAAAGTTGATGTGTCTTATTTTGTTAGTATTGGTTTGATTTGCCATGCAATACATATAAAGACTGCAGATCAACTTATAACACAAACACTAAATTCGCCATCAAAAGATTCATTTAACCAATTATTTATTGATGGGATAAAACGAGCTAGCTGGACCTCTGGAACTCCTTTGAATCAACTGGGGTAATATAATTCTTGACCTTTTTGGTGATATTCACCAATTATAAACAGAATTCAATTCAGTTTATAATTTTCGCACATTCCTGTGAATCTGAGAAGGCTCTAGATACTGCTTAGAATGTGGTGTGTGAAAGAACGGATCAATAATTTATAGTTGAAACATTTGCCATGTTCAACTACGACAGCGATTTTCAAACAATTATAGCCCCAGGTTCTGTTCTCAGCAGACTGTGGTTGCAACAGATAGATTTTTAATGTAAATGTGGCAGAATGTGGACAATTACCAAGATAACATTTATTGTCACTGATTAAAGTAGATTATCACATTCATGGTTCAACATTTGAGAAAAACAAAGCATTGTGCAATCCCGACGGTATTATTTATTTACGGTTATGGTATATAGATGACATTTGTATTTACACGAAGATTATGCTGCCATAAATAACATACATTTTACATTTATTGTCAGTGATTAAAGTAGATTATCACATTTACTGTTCAGCATTTGAGAAAAACAAAGCATTGTGCAATCCCGACAGTATTATTAATTTACGGCTATGGTGTATATATATATATATATATATATATATGACATTTGTATTTACCTGAAGCCACTATGATACCGTCCATTAAACACACAGCCTTGAAGCCTTGATAACAAAAATGATAATGTTCCCAAGACAATATGTGTCTCCTTCTTTAACTTTGACAGGTGTACCTGAGTAGAGAATGATATTTTGCTTGATGACGATTAAAGCAATTTATTAAAAAATATTCCAGAACACTTATTGACTTATTCACCAAAACCATAAGCTGTCATACTGCCTCCCTGGATAAATGTGCGTCATTTTAACTGTTAATTGTGAAATGCAGATAGTAGGCGTTTGATCTGTCAACATGTCTTCATTGGTTACACGTGGGCGTTATTAGGATACTGGCCTTTAAATCGGATGAGCAGCCGAGCATTACGACAAAACTCTTAAATAATCAAGCATGTTGTCGCCATACGTGTCTGAATCGTCTGAGAATCGAGGTCATGTCAGAGAATTCCGATTAGATTATGGTAGGTGGTATCTAGGATTAACATTTAATCAACCTTTCCAGGAGATATGCCAATCTGGATAACTTTAACTATTGACACAATTTCAATTTGATATTCCGGCTACAAAGAACTGTCAGTAGTGTTGTCATTTTCTCAAGAGTGTAATGGCGTTTTTATTATGTATCTAGCAGTCTCCGCCAATACACGACCAGACAAATGGCATGTGCTATATTTCACCAACTTCAAGTAAGAAGTTATTTTACGTACAAACAACGGCCAGACTCGATATGGCTGATTACACCGTTTGATTGGAGACATACATTTGTAAGCCTTTACGTACATATTATTATGTATCTAGCAGTCTCCGTCAATACACGACCAGACAAATGGCATGTGCTATATTTCACCAAATTCAAGTAAGAAGTTATTTTACGTACAAACAACGGCCAGACTCGATATGGCTGATACACCGTTTGATTGGAGACATACATTTGTAAGCCTTTACGGACATAACCTTTATGGACACGTTGAACTAGGAATCACAGCTCCTTGAGACAATAAATTTACCGGCATCACCAAATTGGTTATTTACATAAATGTGATTGTTTATTTTCGGATGTTGGACCACAAAAAAAGTCCGAATTACAGATGATTGAGCTGCTTTATTGTGTGCGGAAGACTGGATAGAAGCCAGTAAACCACGATCGTCCGCTGGTAGCTGGCGGTCCCAGCGATTGTTTGAATTTGCATGATGGGGATGGGGATGTGTGAACCAGAGGCGTACACTCTAGAAGTGTGCGTCCTAGACCACTTTGCCAAGGAGGCCATTTTGTTGTAACGACATCACGATTTTCAAAGGCAATAACGAGTGTAAAATTAAATTCTTTATGACCAATTTGTTTGAATATCGGCTTAAGTGGACATGTGTTCCAAATCAAGCTGAACAACGCCATACACAACACTTTTGCGTTATCTCCCTTTCATTGATACTAACATTTCAGTTTGTACGGTGGGTATATACATGCACATTCTATTATAGTGAAAAGACTTTCATGTCTTGGCAAACACTGTAAATATACTTCTTACTAGAAGTCAGGGAAGTTGAACTTTACTACAATACACGACCAGACAAATGGCATGTGCTATATTTCACCAAATTCAAGTAAGAAGTTATTTT
>JAVFBZ010169386.1:0-10062 GCA_032466195.1 Katharina tunicata
TCAGTGTTAAAGGATATAGAAAACTACTACTATATAATGCTGTAATACAATTTAAGTTAGCAGCGTAACAGTTAAGAACTCTCACAAGCCATTGTGCAATTTCTCTGATGTAGTTTTAACCAAAAGTATTTTCTCTCTGTGAACAATAGGTTGTTAATGTTAGGATCACTGTTCACCCATGACTCCCCTGACAATTTCCCTTTGTCCATTACTGGAATAACCAGGGGTGTCCTTAGAATCCAGTTACCGGCGACCTTCAGCCGTCTATTTATTTGAAAATCTGCAATGGTCGCTGCCTATTTTGACGACAACTTGTTTTTTCTTTTTTCTGCCATTGGAGTTTTAAACATTTAACAGTTTAAAAAAAAATAGTTGTACTATTTCTCTGATGTAGTTATAACCAAAACTGTTTTTCTCTCTGTGAGCAGGTGCTATTGAGATTGTTAATGTTAGGATCACTGTTCTCCCAAGACTCCCACGACAATTCAGGTGAGCCATGTATTTATTAAGTGATAGTATTTTTTCTTTTGTGAATTTGAAATGACTTAAAATCATTACTTCAAAAAGGTCCTGGTGACTAGACCATAAAATTGCGGAAATATATCCAGAAACTGTCGTCAATAAAATCTTATTTTATTCTTAGTGTCTTGATTTCTATATGCCTCTACAAGATGCAGCAGTTTTGTATTCTAGAATGTCATTTTATCAAAAAACACGTTACCAAGAAACAATTGCCAACACTCTTTGCTAATTTTTGTCAATATGTACAAGCAGTATACATGTATAATATTGTTGGAGTATGTTTTTCAGAATCAGAAGTGCATCTTCGGATTAAAAGTTTGATCCTTGAAATTTTAACAAAAATTACTACGACGGTAAGTTTTCATAAGAAAGTGAAAGAATATGAAGTCAAAAGACAGCATGGTGTAACTTAAATTGTTTTCATCCCCTTTCCCAGAAAAATAATTAATAAAAATGAGTTAATTTGCCGGTGGCTATCAAGATTATGTGGAAGTTTGTACTAGATTTCATCTCGTTAAACCGGCTTAGCTTTGTCTTCATGGAAGTGATGGGTCTAAAGTATGATGTTGAACAACAACCAAATAAATAAATACATAGTCTGAAAAAACTGTTTAGCAGTAGTTGTCCAAATCTAAATAAGGAACAAAAAAGTTGGGAAGCCGATTTGTTGGACTGTCCTGTTTTTCAGCCTGTAAGTGTATTGTGACGTTTTCTATGTTGCCAGCATCATCTGTGGTGGTTTACGTCACCGATTGGCTGGCACGCTGTCATATAATTGAAATAATCTTGAGTATGGCGTAAAACCCCATTCAAACAAACAAAAACAAAAAAATAACATAGCTTGTAGATTTATCTAACATTTTTATTGCAGAGTGTTGGGGACCGTGTTACAAACGAACTACTTCGACATGACGATGTATTGAACTATGTCTTCACATTACTTGCACACCAGAAAACTTTCATCAACTCGTGTCAGTTGATTGAGGATATCTTACAGTCTAGAAGAGAGGTTCTTGATCTACACAGAATAAGTATGTATTGAAACCATCTCTGGTTGATCACATTAGGGGTGAGGGCACAATGTATCAGGATTATAATGATACTCTACGAACATTATATTTCCAACATAGCCAACACCTGAAATGACTAGACATTTACTGGTGGTGTCTGCCTCTTGTTGGAGAAGAACCTATGGTATATCCATGAGCACATGCCAAGCAATCAATGTTTGGTCTTGCCATTCTGGAGTAAAAAATATTGAATATGCAACATGCCGTTGAAAATTTAGATCTTGAGGATAATTTGTATCATGCAGGGAAAGTATCTGTATTGAAGGCAATTAATTTAAAATGCATTGTATTTGTTTCTCCAGTGACGGATATTAATTGCCTTCAATATTCTACGTAACTTGATGTTTTCTGATATTTTTGTCATTTCAGTTTGTGTGTTTTTTTTTCCGCCTTGGCGTACATGTCAATACTGTTTGTTAATAAGTATTGTTCTGTTCTTGTCCGTCTGTTACTGCAATATCCACAAAGCAAACTTCTTAATACTTAACACATAGCTTTATTTGGTGATCAATCAGAGCCCATCAAAATGCTAAACAAATTTCGTTCCCTGGCTAAAATAGTTAAATATTATTGATTTTTTTTTTTTTACCTCATCATTTTGAATCTTATCTGGTAGCTTGGTAGATAAGTTATCCATTATATATTCTACACAGTTATATTTATTTCTCTGTCTGCCCGTACACACTTTCTGTACATCTATTGCAGGAAAAACTCTGAAGCAAATTTCTAAATACTTCTACACATATCTTTATTAGGTTATCGATCATATTCATTTGCCTACCAAAAAGAGCTTTAGCAGCTATAAATGTTTAACATAGTAGCGTCCTCTTGTTCAAATAGCTATATATTATTCCATAATCCATATACATGTATTTCTGTTATTTATTTATAAGTAGCTACCCAGTTTTAAACCTTAACTGGTAGCAACACTGTTATGTTTATTTCTCAATGTATGATAGACTGCACACACCTTGTCTAAATTGGTCCTTGCCCATAAGATAGATTTGCAGACTCTTTGCCAAGAGGTTTTGGGCAGTGACGCTTCATGTCTCAATCTCTTAAGATACATGTACTTCAAGGGCTGTATACATCACTCAAAGATATACAGCTTTTCTAATGTTTCATTGACATGTGATTCATTGAATAACAAAATTAACACATTTTCTGATTTTTCTTCAGCTAATTTGAGGAATTTAATTTTATGCCTGGATGATCACCAGCTAGCCAACTTCTGTCGAATTTTGGCCGTCACAATATCAGACCTGGATATATATGAAAACAAATCCTCATGTAAGTATTGATGTGATTCAAATGTAAATTCTGAATATAAATAGCCCTGAATAAAACAGGCTTTTTATTGGGAAGAACAAAAAAATTGAGAATGCTTTAAAATTAGTTCTCAAATAGTGATTTTGAGTAACCACAAGACCCATCCCTGTAACAACCACGCCCATCTCTCTAACAACCCGCCCATCTCTCTAACAACCACGCCCATCTGTCTTACAACCACGCCCATCTGTCTTACAACCACGCCCATCTGTCTAACAACCACGCCCATCTGTCTAACAACCACGCTTGCATAGGGACTTATTTCCCGACTTTGATCATAATGTTAACAATTTGAAACTTTAACTGTAAATTTAGATGTTTTGGATTTAGTTTTTAGTTTCTTTAATTGGAACCATTGAAATATTTTGTATGGTCTTCTATGTTAATGCATATTGTGTTAGACTTGTTGTTTGAATCATTGTTTGCTATTGTTTATCAAGTGATATCTGTTTATTACCTGCAGTGTTTGCTCAAAATAAACAGAAGAGAACTAGAGGATTTGTCAATGTTAGAGATATTAATCAAGGTACGTTATAGATTTATTCTCCTACTATATCCCAGATAATTACACTCCAAATCCATTGATAATTGTGGCATATCAATAGTCCTACTTTTCAAGATTTCATACTTTTTACGAGAGATGTTGTGACTGTAATGTTACCATATGTACATAGTTGCAGGAAATCTTTTCAGTGCAGGAACTATCTTTAAGATAAGATAAGAAGATAAGAAAACTTTATTTTGAGTCGATGTTAAAAACCATACAACATTAGTCCACCAGAGACTAGTATTATCGACTATCATACTATATACATTAATAAAAACAATAATTTATGCATGCAGTATACAAATCACATAAATGATATATCCCAGTGGCTTTTTTTATTTTTATTTTTTTATTTATTTTTTTTTATGCATCTTTCAATGCATATGCAAACAAGTGTGCCTTCCTCGTGTACTTAAACCATCTGGTTACCTTTTTTTGGTGTACTCTTACATAAATTACATGAAGTTCTCAATCAGCTGATAACAAGTGATGAAGAACTTTAAGAAAACAAATTTTGGATGAAATTTTATTTGGTAATAATTCCTGTCTTATGAGCATCCAAAGTGTCAAATATCCTGTTATCTTCTTTCTTTTTTTTTATTGGAATAAGAACTTTTGTCAAACTTCCTATATTTCATAATCACTTTCAATTAATTTTTTTTTTTTTTTTCAGAAATGTTATTGTCAATACCAGAGTTATTACCCAGGTTGATACGATTAGCTGTAGACAAAGATTGTAAGTTCTTACAAGGAGATTTAAGTACTTTATTCCTTACCTCGGTAGCTGTTGTTATACTCCGCCATTTGTATTATGTAGACTGAGTAGTGGGCTCTTGGAGTGCCACATGTGATTTCACAAACCTGTTTGACATTAACAAACTCAAAATTTTTGTGTTGACAAAACTTTACGAAGTTTTTATAAAACTGATAAATTACAATGAACAGTTAACTAACTCCCACATTTGAATGCAGTTTAAACAAATCTATTTGAATTTTGTCTTTTAGATGCCCATTGGGTTGTCTGTCCACTTTTTTCCAGCGGTTAAAGTGGGTGGTTGGGTGGGAAACTTCTATGCTCAGTTGCTCCCTGTAAGTGTATTGTGGTGTCTTCTATGTTACCAGCATCATTTTCGGTGATTTCCTCTATCAATTAGACTGGCACTCCATCATATAAGTGAAATAACCTTAAGTATGAAAAAAAAACACCAATCAAACAAATCCAGCTGTTAAATTGAAATCTGATTATCCAATTCTTATCAAACATGATTAAAGCGTTTCACTATGAGTTTGGACAATGTACGCCTACTGCTGATAGCTAAGAAAAAACTTTATTTCCAGCAGTTAACTTTAAAAGTTAATATTTAAGCGTATATTGCTTAAATTCACTTTAATGACCTTGTGGTTATTTCGAGGACCCTCTTTTTACTCCTCAGCCTTTGGCTAAGGAGTATTGCTATCATCGTCGTCTGTGACGAGGCTGGTTGTGTGTCTGTGCCGTTTCGTTTCCATACCATATCTCTAACTAACACAGGACATTTGATGAAACTTGCAAGCTGTAACCACTGTATACTGAAGTTGTTCCCCTATAGGTTTCATGTTTTGGGAGAAATTAGTTTTATTTAAAAAAAAAAAAAGTTGTCTCTGAATACCATATATGGCTAATATATTCCGAAGACTTTCTGAATATTCAGCAGCAGAAATATTTTGTTTCATTGGATAAGTATACGTTTAGGGGTGCGACTACTCTGACCCGGGTCTGGCCTCTTGATTGGTCAACAGGTAAGCAAATTACACCCAGGAGCTTAGAAGGTTGTATCAAGATGCATAGGATTGGTCAAAAGCTACAGCGGAAACACGAAAGGTCATTCTCGTCCTCCGTGAGTTTCTATTATGAAATAAGCTGCACGGGTAAACACGGCTCCCTCGTACTCGCCCTGATATTCCACTATCTGCAGGCCTGTGTTGTTATGGCGAACAGTCGAACAAACTTAAATTTAGGAAACCCGAGACAGGTTACCCAAAAACACGCCAATCGTTCACACAAAAAAACAAAACAATTTTTTTTATATAAACTCATACACTGACAATTTCATTAGTTTTCACTTCTTTATCGTTCAAATTGGTCAGCTAGTAATTCCACATATGTCAATCCCTTGAAATAATTAAATTTATTTTCATGTTTACCGCCATTGGCACCTTCACATCATACGGGGTCCAATGTTCTTTACCCTTATTTTTGATCGAGTTTCAGAATGTTTCAACTTATTATTGCAAAACAGAAGTAAAAAGAGAGAATCTACAGTGTGGACATCATTAGATATCAACCGGTAAACTCTGCAATTGCGATGTGCACTTCATTGGAGTTTGGAGTTCTTCAAATCTACAAGTCAAAACAAAGTTTATAAATAAAATTCTTATGCTCCAAAATTTCACTACTGCATACCGCTACCTAAGGTGTAACTAATTATCAACTCTCAAAAGTACCTGTGTCTTTCACTTAACTTGCTTAAACATTTACTGTGCGCTTTACAGGACAGGTTGTCTAGTCAGCCTTCTGATAATTTCATTAAATTTTTTTTTGCAAATTTATAAAACTATTGCAATAGTATTGCAATAGTGACCCAACTATCGCAATAAGTGTTTGCACTATCGCAATAGTAATATTCCCCTCAATATAGCCACCCCTTTTCAATACATCTAGCCTAATCTGCCTTAGTTTTTTATTTTATAAAGTAATGTTAATGTCCATCTGTCAACTTTTTAGTTTCTTGTGGTGAAATTTAAAATTGCTTATTTTACACTTAATTGGTAGAAAAACCATTAAGATTTAATTCAATATTTGTTTCAGATGTCCCAAGATATCGGGGAATGGTCAGTGAATTAGAGTGCTGGATGGAGTGGATAGAGAACAGGATGGCTGAGGAAATATATGAAAACCCAGTCACAGATGATTTTGACGACTTTATTGGAGGTAAAAGACGTGTAAATGCCTTTATTATTTCCAAAATGATGTTAGTTATTATAAGGCAATACATCTTTTAAAGAGTTGAGACACAAACCATGATATTCATGTAGTTTTTTAATCAGGACTCGTATTGAACGGTGTAACTCCATTATACGGATATCACAGCCACTGCTATGTGCACAGGAAGAAAATGACAAACGTGCAATTGTTTTATTTTAACAGCTGTTCATCGCAAGTTCTCTGAAATTGAAAATAATCAGAGATATTTCGATTTACCAGAAATATTTCAATTCTTTTAAAGTACAGGTAGTAACAACTGGGATGGATAAGCTCTCTGAAAATATTTTGTATCTACTATTTCCTTAGTCAAGGATGATTTCCTTTGGCCGTTCTGCTTGCATGACTGATTTGCATTTAATCTAACTTCTCTTGATCTGTTGTATTTTACAGGTGTGTCTGAACCAACAGCGGCTGGGGGATTGATGACACAACAGCAGGGTTTGAAGATCATGGAAGAGTTAGTGCAGAGGGTAGAAGTCGTATATGTCTTAGGGCTTTTTCTAGTCGGAAAACATAGAAAAAAGGTGAGGATTGAGTTGGTAAAATACCTGACCAGCTCTGCGATACTATTAACATTTATATGCATTGCCAGAGAATAGAAAACATACTAATTTTTTCATCAATATTTCATATCAATTTGAAACACTTGCTGAAAACTATTTGTATCTTCTTTCTGAACATAATACTGTGTGGTAAAATGTGACACAAATTAAATACAGAAAATAGATATTAGCATTATCCACATGTCAACTGGGGTCAAATTAAGAACAAAATTCAAAAACATCTACATTCACAACCATTTCACTTTAAAATCAGATTCTAAAAAGTATTAAAAAATTGTCACATGTCCAAAATTGTTTGTCAATGTATTCCATACTTTTTTTTATTAATAGCAGAGTGAGTTGGGAAACAAGTTATCTAGTGCCATTTAATGGTTAACAATTTGTAAGTGTTCCAATAGTAAATCAGTAATCCAATATCCAAAAATTTAAGACAAATTTAAGCATTTAGCATCCCACGTATGCTTATTAGACTTTCAGTATCTGCTGGGGAAAGAGACAGCTCGCCTACAGCTAAAACACCAACCAAACACACTTTAACTGGACATTTCTTTATGAATTTTATATTTCCTGTTACAGGTACAGAGGAAGTTAGCAGAATTAAAATTAGCTCCTGGTTTAAGTGAATTGTTTGACCAGTTCATCTGGAAATGTCAAGTGTAAGTTTAACTTTCTCCAGTTTCACCCTATTAGAATTTAGCGATTATTGACCAATTTTTTCTCATGTGCATACGTTTGATATTACCAGTAATTGATTGTAAATACGCAGGTGGTTGATAAGAGGTTCCTGTACTCTGGTGCTCTCTGAGCTAAGGGCAGGAGGAAGCGGATTTGTTTGTGGTGCCCTGTTTACAGTCTTGTTCACGTCCTTATATGTTGCCAGTGATGGGGATGTTTTTCTTCACCTATTGGACTGGCATAAGTGCAGATGACTCGTCAATCTGACGGGTGGTTGGGTGGGAGCCTCATGGAGCTCTCTCAGTTAAGGGGCATCTGGAAACCGATTTGTTGTGTTCTGTTTTCGTCCTCTAAGTGTAATCTGAAGTCTTCTATGTTGCCAGCGTTTTTGGTGGGTTCCTTCATCGATTGGGCTGGCACGCCGTCATATTAGTGAAATAATCTAAAGCACAGCGTAGAACGCCAAACAAACCAATGAATCTGATTGTTAAAACAATGTAACATGTTAACCCAGGTTTCTGGACAAACCTCATTATTAAAAGTTGTTACTTTGAGAACCTCAGCTTGCATGGTACTGGGGAAAGCAGTACTAAACATTTACTTTTACCCACTCATGATTTATTAATCTATGGTGTTTGTAGATATGTGATTTGCTGTATGATAATTGTGATAATATTTCGTTTGTTTTCAGCTTGTATGCTTTAACATTTAATCCTGTATTTTTTCAGTCAGAGATTTAACAGTCGTCACAGATTGAGGGGTCATAATGCTGCCTGTGAATGTAGTCCTGTAAGTGGATACACATTATTAGTGAAAAGATTCAGCCGCAGAGTTCTTGGGAATATTTTTTTATTTTACTTTATTAAATACAAATAATTTTTGTTTGTCTAAACATTTTTCTTGAATGTCTTTTAAAAATTCTAAATTATTGGTTAAACAGATTAAGAATACCACACAACCAGATATGATTAGTTGATAACTATGAACTAATATTTTGTAAGAAATTATCCTTTGTCATATATTTTAGGAAGTGGCCTTGAAAATTCAGTTTCTCCGACTTGTCCATAGTTTCTGTGATCATTCAGAGTAAGTGACAATAATTAAGTGATACATGTATCTTTAAATTTGTTAATTCAAAAGCTATAGTTCTATAGACTGATTGGGAGATGTATTTCTGTTCAATTTATCAATAGTAACTTATTTTATCACACAATATATGTGATCTAATCCATTTTAACATGTGGCTTTTGCTAAACCAAATTCAATAACATCTTTTAAATTTCATGAACTGTCTATGGGCAAAACATTTCCAGGTGACATTTAGTCAATAGAACATTTTTATTATAAACAGAGCAAAACCTTTCACTTTTGTTTTTGCTTTAAGTGTCCCTGTTTAATGTTGAAATAATGGCCTATATGTGAAATACTTGTAACCTAGACTACTGCTCTAAACAGCAAACATATATATGATAAGCGGTAGTTGGTTGGAGCTTCCTGGACCCTTCTGTTCTGAGCTAAGGGACATCAGGAAGTCCATTTGTTGTGGTTCAGTGTGTTTCATCCTGTTAATGTATGGGGATGTCTTCTGTGCTCCCAGCATCATTTTGGCTGGTTTCTTTCACCCTTTTGGCTGACACACTGCCATGAGTTAAATAAGTGAGACATTTAACCACAATCAAACAATATATATCCTCATGTTTTTTTTAAATCAGGCATGAAACTGCAATCCAACAAACACATCAGAATGGTTTTCATCTTATATTTTCAGATACAAACATTTACTCTTATCCAAAAACGAATTGAATGAGCTCAAGAGGATTAGTTGTAAGTAAAGAAGTAACATTTTTATACGCCCTATGAAAATCGGTCGTATTATGGTATGACCAGTGTCCGTCCGTCCGGATGGCACTAATCCGTTTCCGGAGCAGAACTCAAAAACTTGAAGGCCTATCTTTATGAAACTCGGTGAAGAAATTGACCATCAACTGTAGTTGTTCCTTTTGCTATTATGGATTCAGCATTTACACTGTATGAAAAATTCATGGATTTTTGCATACTTCCTCAGAAAATGGCATGTTGCGTACCATAGTTTGACATGTCTTTGGGTTACCATATGTTCATTAAGGGTCTATATCGCACCCCACAAGGGCGCATGTTGGGTTTACTAAAACTCTTGTTAAAGCATGTTCTCTTCTGACTTTATGGGACAGCTATTTATGTGGACCAGTAGCCCCTTGAGAGTACTGTGGATAACAGATAAGCTATTTCTGTGGACCAGTAGCCCCTTGGGAGTGCTGTGGATAACAGATAAGCTATTTCTGTGGACCAGTA
>JAVFBZ010169397.1:0-16633 GCA_032466195.1 Katharina tunicata
AAAACAGGGTATCTGACATTTGTGTCGTAATACATAAAGGAGATATTTTCAGCTAAAAAAAAAACAGGCTTTGAATTACATACACGATACCGGTCCTTGCAACACGCCTTGGACTTAGAAGGGTGTGTTTTAAGTAGGGAAATATCCTCGTAACACTCCATTCCTTAGAAACAATGTGCCTCGGCCCTTTTAGGGGCCTCGGCTCCATTTATTTTAAGGAATGGAGTGTTACTCGGACATTCCCCTCTATGTTATATCTGGTTTAATGTTGTAAATTCAAAGCAACTGAATTACATCGTTGGTCCGTCTTATGGATACACCATTATTGCTTATTGTTCTTGAACCATAGGCATGTGGTTGGATGGAAGGAGCTTCCTGTGCCTTGATGCTCTCCAAGCACAGGGGCATTAGGAAATCAATTTTATGGCGTCCTGTAAATGTCCTGTCTCTTCCCAAATCGTAAAGAAAATTGCAGATGGTTTTCTTCACCTGTAATGGTGCCCTGGATTGCTGTCATGTGAGTGAAATAAACATGTTACATGTACAGTACATGTTTAAAGTAACACCTTAATAATATATTTAAAAAAATACTTACGAGTGGGTGAATGCTGTTCATGAAAGACCAGTTGAACTACACTCAATTACGTCTGTAAGTGTGACATTTACAGTTTCTTCATTGCGTCCATCAGGGTGGTTCATCACAGTCCAACTCATCAATAATTCCAGCACCAACTTGGTATAAGTGGTAACCCTTCAGTTTGGCATAAAACAATACTTAACCCTTCAAATACAATGCTGTATAATATGTGGAAGCTTCGGGTCCATCCCATCTCACCCATGCTCAATTTACATAATCTTCCCAGTCTAGACACGATTGTAGCCATTACAGTTATTACTGATTTCAGTCTTAATTAACAAAGCCATCTGCCAGCCGACCGGTATGTACCTCTAAGTGTTAGATTAATGGTGTAAATGGAAGTAATTTCTAAATAATTGATTTCAGGGAAAGTTAAACCGCTTTCAATCTTCAGAATGTTGATCCGATGCATGTCTATAACATTGAGCCTCGTATTGAATGCCAGTGTCGTGCTTCAACTGCAGACATATTGCGCTTACCTATTGTATTGCAATTTTACCATCAACCTGACAGTGTTTTAACTTGTTCTCGTTATTTTATGCAATGGATCTTATTTGCACAAGACACCTTTATAACAGGTATGTAGGTGAAGTTTTACGCTGGCTGTTATTGTTATAATGACATAATTTTATGATTTCCTCATTTTACATGTATTTACCACACTGGCACTGACGTAAGAAGAGATTATAAGTCTGTAGTCAATGAATATTTCAAATAGCTTGGTTTAAGATTCTTTTTTTTTTTTTTTAAATTGAAGCTAAATGTTTTTCTTTCATGTTTGATTTGTTCTTATTTTAAGGATCGCTGAATGTGGCGTTAAACACCAATCAATCAATATTTTAGGGGGGGGGAGATTGTAACTATATTGGCTCCAGAAACCCATAAGAAGGCAGTGTCGGCCAGAAGTATTTATTCTGGGTTGAACTGACTAAAGGATAGGCTTGGTATATGTGTGTGCAAATCACTATTATTACAATATACCTGTCGACTGTCATGTTGTAATCTTATGTAACAATTTCAACTTTTTTTAAGTAACTGAGAGGTTATACATTACAGCTCTTTGCCTTGGTATAGATGTCATATCTTCACGTTTTTTTCAAACATTTGAGGCTTTGTAAGCCCTTTGTACACACAGTGAACAGATTAAGTTTCTGGGTTGTCGCCTTTCTTTAATTGTAGTGGTACCGTTCAGTATGTGTAGGATGTTATCAGAGGTCAAATTCAATCAGAAAAATTGTGTTTACTCTGTGATCAAAATTAAAGGAGATAAGTCTTAGCCCAAGAAAGAAAACTAAGGCAATCTTAACTTTAAGTGCAAACATATTTTTAACTGGGTTATAAATAAGTTAGTATAACAGGTGGTTGGAGAGGAGCTTCCTGTTCAATATGTGTGTTTGTATAACTCTGGGGAAGACAATCTGATTGCACCCGGACAAATATAGCTACCCTTATGTATAAACCTATATATTTACCCTGTCTCTGAGAATTTATCTAGAACATGAGATTATTTATCGGCTTTAATTAGTCGATATCCCTGTGCCAGTGTGGTTACTCTTTATAAAAAATATATATTTACCCAGAAATTGGACCCTTTTTCTTAACTCAGTTGCCCATTGGCTAAGGCCAGTATGTTTCCAAATTGTATTCATGCTGTCATACTTACCACATTATCTTTCCAATAGCAAAAGCACTAAAGTGACTACACATTTTATGGTTGTGTTAAGTGTTGCTGGCTACTGTTGGAATACAGCACCGTCTTATAAGTGAAATACCCTTTACCAATCAATCTTAGATCAGTTCAATTTTTTCTGCGATCCCTTTTTAAGGATGACCAAGTCTGTTGATAAATAACATGCAAAAGATTGTAGCAGTTTCCAGGTAACAGCTGATTTTTTGTAATAGATTTCCATGTGCAATGTAAAGAAGAGGACAATTTGTTTTTGAAATTACATTTTAGTAATAAATCAGTTAATTTTTTCAAGAACTCTGATCATTTGACTTTTTATTATTTTCCTTCTGACGGTCACAGTGAGACCCTATATAGAACTGTTTAAACTACATTTAATTGTATTGTTTGTACCATGTACATACAGAGGTTGACTAGAGCCAACTCAATGTACCTATAACATGTTGTCAGAGTTACAGGACCAGTTTGATGCCAATTCCCCATTGAGCTTGGGGCAGTCAATCCCACACTAACGAGCCCCAGCTGTCCATGTTGATTTTTGTGGGTATTTTTACATTCTGTCTGGTGAGGAATGTGAAGGTTACAGGGTAGCAGGTCAGGAGAAGTGTGTTACATACTGCCTCCCCTAAAAACAGAAACACAAATTATATAAAGGTGTATGTGATGTGTATATGACCAGTATACTGTAGCCACAGAAACAAATGAATGAAATGTAACGGTAGTGACCTGTTTTTGATATGATTTTCTGTACATACTATTAAATGCTTTATATTAATGAGGTAAGTACATATACAAAAGGTTAATAAAACCTAAAAATACAGACTCCTCGTAAAAAGAAACATTAGATAACTGTAACTCTAGTCTACATGACCGACCTAATATTGCTAACACATAATCATGGTAAACTGAATGAAACTAGTATAGATTTGTCTTATGTATGCCTTTGATGTGACCAAGTTTGAATGTGTTAGTTGCTTTACTAATTTTGGTACATGTACATATTTAAGGGGGGCCCTAAGGGGCTAAGGGCAGTATGTTTCCAGATTATATTTATGCTGTCATACTAAGCACTGGAGGAACATTATCTTTCCAGCAGCAAAAACACTACAGTGACTACATACATGTATGTTATGGTTCTGTTAAGAGTCGCTGTCCACAGTTGGAATACAGCGCTGTCATATAAGTGAAATACCCTTGAGCACGGCTTTAAACACTAATCAATCATTCAATCAATGTGTATGTCTTTGAGGTGATCAAGTTTGAATGTATTATTTGACCCATATTTAAGGGGGTGAAAACCCATATTAAGTGATGGGGTGCCTAAGATGGCAGGGCATTTTCAGAAATTCAGAAAACTAAGATAAAGTGAATGCAAGTTTGGACACAGTATACAAAAAGTTAAGAACTATCTTGGATTTTTTTGTAACAGAAAACTTGTCAGTGTAGATTTGTCTGTATTTGCTGCTGGATTATGATCTTGCTCAATAATTCACTACACATCTAGAATCTCTTGAATATAATCTGTCAGAAAAAGTCAAATATTTTGAAGCCTGAATCTTTTTTGGACTGACACAAGAGTATATTGAAAACTCTTTGACAATCCTAATAACCCTTGATGTCGAGAGGGAATGTATTGAGCAACCGTCTTAACTGACACCAATTGGTTAATGTTTTATGCGATGTAATTCACCTATTTACAGGTTCATTGTGAACATGACAGAACTGATAGATAAGGAAAGTGCTAATCCATATCTGTCCATGGAAAACTGGGCTCTTTCATGTCTTATTCAAACAAAGTGATTTCCCATTGACGTCACAGTATTGATTCTTTTTATTATTTTGACATATATACCCAGATGAAGGCGTGTCAAATATCTTTATAATCATGTTTTGTATTCATGAAAGCTTTCACTGCCAAAAAATAAATAATTACGAAGACCGAAGTACTGCATTAATAATGCCTTTATGGTTAATAATTTGCAAAATTTTTCATTAATGTGTTTATTCGCAACCATATGTAAGGATTGATAGTAGCTACCCCATTCATGTTGAGGTGATGTGATATCATTTTATTATGAGGACTGCATGACTTCAATTTATTTTAATTTGTTTAAAATGCCACTTTTCTGCATGAAGCACTATTTCCAGGGGTGAAGAAATAAATGTGTTACATATATATACGCACAATCATGTCCAGGTTTTACTCATGTTAGACTCAGATAGTTGGGTGGGAGCCTCCTTCGCCCTGGTGCTCTCTGAGCTAAGGGGCACAGGATGCTGAATGAAAAAAATGTCTTGTCCTGTCTTGCATCTTGCCCGTGTCATTACTGGTGGTTTCCTTCACTGATTGGACTGGCACCCCATCAAACAAGTGAAATAACCTTGAGTATGGCATAAAATCCCAATCAAACAAACAAAATACTCATGTTAGACCAAGGTAGATGTTTTGGAATGATCACACCATTCATGATGTAATACACGTACTAAGAACACTACTGACCTCTGGCTAAGGGCAGTATGTTTCCAGATTATATTCATACTGTCATACTTCATACTAGGTCATTATCTTTCCAACAGCAAAAACACTATTATATAAAAGTATTATATTAAGCGTTGCTGTACAGCACCGTGATATGATATAAGTGAAATATGCTTGAGCATGGCGTTAAGCATCAATCAATAAATCAATCACTAGGAACATTATCTTCCAAACAGAGATGACACTTGAAGTGATGTTCTCATGACTGGTCGTGTTCCTACTAACTCCAGCTTGTAATTCAATGTCGCCAGATAAGTGAAATACCCTGGTTATACCCACAAATCAATCAATTATTTAATTCACTTGAACCCTTTATGTCAAACAAACAGTACACTCACCCTACTTCTTGATCCCAAGCTCAGTCTGGTTTGCCTAGACACATTTTGGAATGACCTTGTGATTAAAACTGTACATTCATAATTGGTATGTGGTTAGATTTCACATTAATAACATAGCCTAACTGAAGACATTGTGAGAAATTGTTATATGGTTTTTTTTACGGGCTAGAGGAGTTAGAGCAACTGTGAGGTGTTATGTCAATTTTATTTTTAAAACATTAAATTTTTTGCTTGGCAATAAACAGAATGGTAACGTACAGATAAATTATATTAGAGCCATGTAGAAGTTGTGTCAGCCAATAAAGAATAACACATATACGGATAACAATTCCATGATTTATTAAATTGACGTTTCTATGAACATTCTTACATCGTTTTCAACCCAGGTGATTGGTTTTCAAAAACTTTGTTTGAAAACAATGTTAGAATCTACGTGAAAACATCACCAGTTAAAAATCCATATATGAAATGTGTCTGTTTATTATGGTGACAGATAGCTGGAACTAATTGGTGCTGTCTAGTTCAGTGTAAGTACATGTAAAAATATATATATGTGAAGGCCAGGTGTCAATTTCCCATTTAGCTAGCTCTTTGACTTCATGGTCATGCAGACAGCTGTGTTCCATGAGGTCAATCTGATCAGGTAATGTTTGTGGTTAGATTCAAAACAATTTTGTCAGGTGGTTGGATAGGAGCCCCTGTGCCCTGGTGCTCTACGAGTCTGACCTGAGGGGCAACAGGAAGGGCATCATTACAGTGCCCAGCTTTTTGGTCTGTACATGTGCTGTGGTGACTTCTGTATTGCGTGTCATTTAGGATGCCTGGTTTCCTTAACTCATTGGACTGGTTCGCAGTCATACTATTGAAAACCAGCATTAAATCCCAATCAAAGAACCTGTTAAACTATAGCCTTGGATGGTTGGGGAACGGAGACGGAAGTCATTTTGCTTTGGCATCCTGTTTCTGTCCTATATTTCCTTTGTCTGTTGTAAGTAAGGTCTAGGGTCATTCCTTTACCCATTTGGCAGACACGCTATCATATTATGAAAATAATTATAGTTAAGTATGGCCTCAAACATCAATAAAACAAACAAATTCAACCTTGGCCCAATATTCACAAGGGCTGTTGTTGGTTTTGGTCTACAATTCTCAGTGAGTCAGTCAGATAGCAGTGTGTGGATGCCACGGAAAATTCTCTTACCGATATATCTCATATAATATTAAAAACTATAGTTGAATGAATATCCCTGATTTAAAAAGAGAGCAAATATAAAATTTACCAGGGTTAAATGATTGAAACTTTGCCCAGAAATATTTGATTTGAAATGATGTCACCTGATATACATTTAACTTTGGTGGACGTCATTTTGCGCTACATGTAATTATTGCCTTACGGCTGTACCCATGTTTTGTGAAAGTCTACCCTGAGATCTGCATGTAACTCTAGTGTTTTTATTAAAAGGTATTACGTTGACTAAATGCCCCTGTTTTTTGGGAAACAGTTCCTATTTCGGATGTATGTCTCTCGGTTTATTTTAAAATTTCATGATTTATCATGACAAGATAGCAGTTATATGGGGAAAATATATGAAATTCGAATATCCCCATTCCACTTATCATCCCTATATCAGAGATTATTTTCTTAATAATTGGATGATATATTGACCCTGGAAGAGAAAATGTCTACTGTTTTCTATTAGAAATGTGGCGGTCTTTGTGATAGGTCTACAGTATACCAATTGAATTATGAGTGTATTTAGATTAACTTTGAAATCTTGGGTGAGACAGGACAGGACATTGATAACTGTCCTGGGAATGGTAAATACCATAAAAACGGAAATTAACATATAGTTGTTGTTGTTTTCAGACGTTCTTTGACAGCTCCAAGCACCCCTGAGATCGCCTGTAAACTGCCACCGGAAGCTGGGGGGACAACGATTGAACATGTGGCGAGTCAACCAGTTCTCTCGACTCCAAAGACTGCCATGAAAAGGTGAGCAAACAGTTGTACTCAGGAGGCAGTTTGAATATTATGTGGCAATCGATAAAGATTTTATTAAAATGTGGGAAGGAAATCTTCAGTTGAGAACTTGACATAGAATATAATGGAATATATACGCCATACCTTAAATGGTTATTTATCTCATATGACGGATGCTAGCCCAATCGGTGGAGAAAAACTACCTGAAACAACACTAAAGACACCACAATACATTTACAGGACAAAAACAGGACACCACAACACATCGGCTTGCTGATGCCCCTTTGGTCAGACAGCACCTGGGCCGGTTTCTCAAAGCAGTATTAAATTTAATCCTAGATTAGATGACGTCACTCCATGTTGAAGGCCTATATCTAATACTGCTATAAGTGATTTAATCTGCTATTAGTGGCTAATACTGATATGAACAACCGGCCCCTAGAGGTTCACACCCATGGTCTGAAAGATCTTACGATGGACTATCAAAGGGTGGTTTTACTCTGGTATTAGGAGTCTTTCCACCTTACACGTTCACAGTGTAAAGTTGTCATATGACCAACAGTACACTAATCCGACCAACAAAAGAATATATATCATTGAGAATGGTTATGAACATTGGGTTGTAAGAGTCTATATTTTGTTTTGTGTAAGTCAAGTCATGTGATGAAAGAGATTTCACGAGATTCAGGCCAATTCAGGGAACAATATGTTTTTTTAGTTACCACATCTCATGAGCAGTTAAAAAGAGAACTGTCTAGTCCTGTTCTATGACACCACGAAAGCCAGGCGAAGGAAATATTATCTTTCCGCTTTTCAAAACGTACCACCCAAAATGTACTCAGACATGTCAGAATTCAAGTACATTGTAGAAGCAGATGAGACTTACGTGATCAATTCCCCAGCTTCCAGTAACTTAGTAACTTTAGACTCAAAATACCCGAAAAGCACTCTGTTCTTCCTATCATAATCCAAAAGTCAATTCCATTGACTGTTCTTTAAATCTCTCCATGTTTTTAATGTACTTGACACAATTATCATGGCTGACATGTACATAAACAGCATTCACAGTAATCAACTTTTTTGAACACTTTGATCAAGTTCAGAACAAAACGTTTTTTCAAAACACGCATGATAGTATTTACAGTACAGACAATATTTATTCAAGTATAAATTTAATTTGTGTGTAAGGCAATTTCAATTTTCTAGACATTTAACAGAACAAATTTTTAGCCATACATTTCGTGAAAAAGGGTTAATTTCCTTCCCTGACAAAGTTAAATACCCCCCTAGGACACATGTAGGATACAGGAGGTTGGCGAGAGCCCCCTGTGCCCTACTGCTCTCTGGGCTAACGGGCATCAATAAGCCGATTTCTTATGGTGACCTGTTTTGTGTGTTGTTGTTGTCCTGTGGTGTCCGTGTACATGTATGTTGGCAATGTTCTTGATGCATGAAACCCCAATCAATAAATCAATCATTCAAACCCTGGGATGGTGCTAATCACCAATCAAATAACCAGCCTTTTTTAAACCCAAGTACACTTTGGTTCCTGACTTGATATATGGTCACCCTAATCCATGTTTTTATTCTTAACTTTATATGCCCTATTTTTCTGTGATAAGTAACTCACTATGGTACTATGATAACCTATTTCTCTTGTTTTGTAAGATATTACCTATATTGTATTTATGTTTTGACATTTTTATAACTGTGACGTTCATAGCTGCTGGTTTGACACAGTTTATTTAATAGTATGTCACAGAATAATATCTGTCTATACGTAGAAATTTTGTTTTGCAAGAATTAGTCACATAATAGTCTGAAACGGATTTAAACGCACTTGAATTAAACATCATAATCAAAGTAAGAGTTGGAAGAAATATGAGGTAAGGTTTTAAGAATTAGTTTAAATAATGTTTTTGATAAATGTACAGAGAACTGTGTTAATGTTGTGGACAGTTCATTGCAGGTATTGTGGAAGCGATATCTCTTTTAATGTTGTTGACATCCTTTGGAATCCGACCTTCTCAGAGGTCAAGATTATTTAAGCTGGTTTTTGCCAGATACAAAAGTATAGCTGGTGGTTTTGAAATGTTTTCTTTCAAGTTTGGCGGGTGGTTGTCAAGAGTTTCTTGTGCCCTGGTGCTCTCTAAGCTAAGGGGCATCAGGCAGCCAATTTGTTGTGGCGTGCTTTTAATCCTTGTCTAACATGTATGGTGTCCTTGTCTGTTGGCATTCTCATTTAGGATGGTTTCCATAGTCTAGTAGGCTGGCATGACATCCTATGAGTGAAATAACTTTAAGTATGGCATCAACCCCAATCAAAAAAACCCTTGTCATATAAGTGAAATATCGTTTTATCAAGTTAACAGTGTATAAAACCATCAGAATACAGAATTCTGATAGATAAGTACTGATGTTATCTGTGTTGATAAATGATTCTCTTTTTGCTTTTAAACAGCCCAAGTCCTGTATTGGCCAGAAATAGAAAATCTAGCACAGTTAAGGTAAGTGTATTTCCTCTACAAACATTGAGGTAAAGGTTAGGGGAAGATTCTCCTTGTTCAAGGGCCAATAACTACCATTGTCCATTACCTTTACATAAGCTGTAATGTTAACCCTTGGTTCAGTAGCTCCTTAACAAACTTTCGTTGAGCGAAATCCCCTAGCACATACATGAATCAGTCCTTGTCGAGTACACAATCAAACAAATCGTGTTGGTTGACATTTTGAACTAGCCGCCCTTGGAAAATGATATTGGTCTGACAGCCCAGCTTCAGAATATAAACAACAGCCGAATCACACCTTGTGCAGCAGTCTTCATACACCACATAAGACTTATTTAGGCATTAATATCACACTGACCACAAACCTCCACTCAAATGTTCCATGTCATACCAAAAAGTCTACCAAAAATCAAATTTAAAAAATAAAGGAAAAAATGCACTTTTTATTTTAAGAACTATTTTCGACTCTAACAATGCGGAAGTTGTAATTGTGGTCTTATTCCAAGGCCTCTTTGAGCCAAAAGGTCAACATGGCTGCTATTTGTTCCCAATGAAAGAATCACACATTCTTATTTCTACAATCTACGCCTCCTTTGATTGCATTGTTTGTTTATTTGCAATCTCTCTCACTTTTTCCTTCTAGCGACTGAATCTACAAGGTTTAATTTTTGTAAAAGGGAAACTAACTGATTTATTTAAACTTTAAAATAAAATAATTAGGATGCAATTTTTAAAAATATAATCACTTCTCAACTTTTTGTTTGTTTTAGGAGAACTCCCCGACGTGCAGCAAATCAAGGAGCGAGACATTTCACAAATTATTTAAATGTGTACCTGAGGAAGAGTGCCCCATTGATTGTGAGTTACTCCCCCTGGCTAAAGACAATATCTTACTAGCTTCCCATTGATTGTGAGTTACTCCCCCTGGCTAAGGACAATATGTTACTAGCTTCCCATTGATTGTGAGTTACTCCCCCTGGCTGAAGACAATATGTTACTAGCTTAGCACTGGAGGAAAATTATATTACCAACAGTTTACACTTTAACTGACTGCACATTATTTGGTTGTGCTATAATGTTGCTGGATACTGTTGGAATACAATACCGTTGTAAAAGTGAAATACCCTTGAGCATGGCTTTAAACACCAATCAATCACAAAAATATAATCAACCTTCTGTGAGTTACTGGCTGCAATTGTGTTTTCCTTCTGATATGAAACAATTACTTATGAAACTTCCAAAGGGCTACTTTCCCCATCATCATGCAACCATGTTTTAGTTTTACTGAGAAATTCTTATACTGTTCCAGTCTGCTGTTAACTTTTTAATGAACTGTACCAGCTGGAAACCGCTTGTCAACTATATTTGATATGATAGGAAATATTTACCTGTCTACCTGACTACATGTATCTACATGTACCTGATTTTTACAGCTGGGTTGTTTCTAGGTCGTCCACTAAACAACCACAAGCATATTGATTAGATAAGTAATAGAAACAAACTTAACTGTTGATATCCACAAGAAATGATTTTGCGTGTGTCTGTCCCAAATTCATCAGACGCAAACCTCTCTTGTTTAAACCGTATTTGGCAATGACAAAGTAATAAAATTTACAGAAAAATTGTAAGAATAAATTGTGTTTTCATAACTTTAATTTGGATTAACTTGGACGCAGATTTTATGAAGAATGCAAAGAAAGAATATAGCAGGGGGTTGGATGGGAACCTCTTGTGCCCTGGTGCTCTCTGAGCTGAGCGGCATCAGGAAGCTGATTCTTTGTAGTGTCTCGTATTTTATCCTGTAAATAATAAATCATGGTGTTTTTTGTGTTTTACCAGCATATTTTTTTTGAAAGTTTCCTTCACAGATTGGGCTGGCACGCCGTCCTGTGAGTGTACCAATCTAAAGTAGTGCGTAAAACCCAAATCAAACAAACAAATTATTCATAACTCCGTTTCTTGGATATGAAAAACCGTTGAAATTTCATCATTGTGTTTTTGTTTCAGACTATTCCTGTGCCTTCCTCGGGGATATTTTACTCCATGGCAATCTCTACGTCTCACCCAACTGGATCTGTTTTTACTCCAAAATTCGTGCCCGTCGGCGACTAGTAAGTGCTGTTAATTACACCTTTATAACAAGAGAACTTAAACCCACTCACCTGGTGGGTTCTGCCAGCCATTTATTTAATGTAATTCAGGAGAGTGATTTTCGTTTAAAATTATGTTAAAATTTAGGTGTGACCTGTTCAGAAATCAAAGTAGATAAAATCTCTACCAGAGTTATTGCCCCTTACACTGTTGACCTTTCTTCTCTCTACTTCTGTGTTGGTGAAATATCATGACTCCCTTCACTAAGGTGGTATTTCACTGACGTAGAATAACCCTTTTTTCGAACCCATTAAGCTAGGATGGAACTAAAGGTTTCGTATCTCGTGGGTTTTCACCCCCACTCAAGCAATGTAAATAATATTCAGCTGTCACTTTTCAGTATCCTTGATTTGCTTTTCGTTCCAGTTGGAAATCCCGATGGAAAAAGTGCAAAACATATCACGAGAAAAGACGGCCCTGATCATTCCAAACGCTATTGGCATTCAGACAAACGAAGAAAAGGTGGGTGCAAAAATCTCTGAAAAAGATATTTATTTGCAACATAATAAATGAAAATTGCTCTACTAAGCGGGTTTTTGGGTGGGTGCTTCCTGTGCCCTGATGCTCTCGGAGCTAAGGGGTATCGAGAAGCTGGCTTGTATTGCTGTTATGTTATATTAACTGCTCTATTTAATAAGTCTCAAAAGTGTCTCATTATCTTGTTGTTGGATTGAAATAAAGTTAGTTTTGGAGCGGGTGGTTGGGTGGGAGTTTCTTGTGCCCTGGTGTTTTCTGGGCTAATGGGCATCAGCATGCCAATTTGTCGTTGTCTTGTTTTGAGTCCTGTGGTTGTCCTGTCGTGGCGTCTTTGCCTGTTGCCCAGAAACATCACCTATCACATCGACCAAATGTTGAATATTTTAGAAAATGCTTGAAAAAAGGCAGTATCGTTATCACCTGGCTGGCCTATGAGTTAAATAACGTAAAGTATGGCGTAAAACCCCCCCACAAACAACCTTAGTTTTTCTAACATTTCAACCAATCGTGTTGTTTTACAGTTTGTGTTTGGATCCTTCCTGACAAGAGACAGTACATATAAATTTCTTGTGAGCATGTGGAAGAAATCACAAGACTCTGTAAGTACTCCGCAAATATTATATTCCATAAACAGTTGAACGCCATGAATTCGTACTACTGATGCAGGATAAATTCGGAATGTAATCCTTGATGTTTTCAATAGGCATTATAAAATTCTAATTTGCATAAAATGTAAATTTGTAAAATTTTATTTTTGGCTATCTCTCTCTCTATATATCACTGAATTTTGATTTTATGATATCTTTTTTTTATGAGAATATTGTTTTATAATATAAAAAAAATAATTTCCACATTTTGACTTTATTTATGTGCCTACATAATGTTATTCAATTGGTTCTCTTGTTGATTTACAGACGGATTCAACAAAGGACCAAAGCATTTCTTCACCAGTAAGTTCAAAATGTTTGTTTTTAATCTATGAGAATAAGACCGGGGTAGATGAAGGGGTGGTTTTTAGATGTTTTTTTATTGGTTTTCCACCTTACACCAGCCCACAAAGAGGTCATAAATATCCTTGAGAACAATGTTAAACACCAATCAAATAAATAAATATTTAAATATTTCATATGGTAACATTTTCCGTATTATTGAACTGAGAGTCAAATAAGTAAAACATAGAAGGTAGCAAATGATCTATAAATGTATTAAACGGTAATGTGACATGAGATTAATGTCATACATGCAATTTGTTACTAAATGAACTATAGATTTACAATAAGAGAGTATGTTTTGAACTGTTGTTTTGAAAGCTATCTGAGAATTTAATCTGTTATTTCCATGAAGCATTACAAGGTCACTTCATTTTGATCAGTGTTTGTAACATTTTGTTAAGTCATTACTGATAACGATGCACCATTAATTCCCATGTCTGAGCTGAAAATATGTATCATTGGTGTTTGTTAATAAAAGAGCTAATTGCAGGTAACTGACGAATTTGGTATTGATTTGTTATTTTGTAGGAACCAATGAAAATCTCTGTAACAGACCGGTTCAGTCCAACTGTATCAAGTTCCCCTCTGGAGAATAATAATATTTTAAACTCTGTGATAGACTCTCCTAAACAAACTGCTGTTGTCAAGGCAACAAATGTAAAAGCTAGAATAGAGAGTACAGACTCTGACACCAGTATGTGTAATGATTGTGGATTCGCTGATAGGAGTGATTCTGATGGCATCGGCAGATCACGAGCCAATCAGATTCCAGGAGACAAGTGTTCAAGGCTCAGTGGAGATCACAGCCCTCCTGTACAGTTTTTTACACAGTGTAAGGATAATTATTTAAGTTTCTGTTAATTGTTTTATTTGTAAAGCACATATATGAAGTAAACTGGGTTTTAAATTCTCTACGTTTAAACTTAACTTAATTAAAATGTCAACTTTATTACTTAAATTGTAATAATGAATGTAAAAATGTTACTTAAAACATGTTAAATTTGAGAAGGTAGGACGTGTTGTCCTGTTGATACTATTTCTCTGTTTTCAATTTAGTTTTTAGATTTACCAAATCTGCAGTGAAGTTGCACAATGCTAGCACATGTGATAATTTGCTTATTTTGTACATTTTAGGTTTTCCATTCCAAAAAACATACCAAGCTTTTCGTGATTTATCAATGAAGTTTCAAGGGTAAGTTTTTTTGTTAGCACTGTACACTGTACAGTACTGATGTGTCAAAACTTTGTGGATTGGGCTGACATAAGCTTTGAACAAATTATTAAGATTCTGTTGCCATTTTCTTCAGTCTCTATGATATGAAAGTTTAAATCTTGCTATGTCAATAGAAGATTAGAATCATGAAAACTGACTCAAAGATGAATTTAAGAAAGAATAAAAGGAAAAATTGGCTGTCCAAGTTATATGACGAAGAGCTTGCTATCAGTGAGTAATCTAAAGTATGGCTCCATATATTTTTGGGTGGCTTCCGATACCCTAGTCTGATCTGCACCTTGAAAAGTCTGTAAGCACGGGTGCAGCACCTCTTGTTGCATTGTACATGTAAGCCTATTGCGAGTAAGAGTCCCTTTGTAATGATTGCACTATAAAGCGATGTTTATAGGAAGAAATTGTAGGCTTGTTATTGTATCTTGCTTTATATATACATGTAGAGTGCTCTATAATAGCTTACAATGAAAAGTTTCTTATTTTTAATCAGTTGATTTATTTACTTGCAGGATTCCTCGTACCAACATGCTTTTGGCTATATGTGTGTTCATGTAAGTGTTTTCCTCATTCAGAGGTTATTAATTACTTTGTATTCTTTAAAAAATGGACATTGACGTCTTAGATAATCTATTTAAAGAAGAAACTGCTTGTAGTTTGTACACAGGAGTTGGTCCTGAATTAAGTGCCGTCATTAATATCTGTCTTAATTTTCTTCAAACCTGAGGAGTTTGTAGCAGTTTGAAGGTGTTTTAGTGTATCTCATAACTTTTAAGTATGGCATTCAACCCAATAAGATAAATGTCTAATGGAAAATGAAGACATTTAAAATTATGTGAAATTTTACTTTAACCTTATTTGATGGCAGTGCAACATCACAGTGCTAGCTAAATGTAAATGTTATTCTTGCGTGGCAGGGTATTGTTTCTGTTGATGTCCGCCGTGGGCCTCACATATAAACTCCTCCTGTTACAAGCCAAGCTAGAGTCCCGACATATCTGGAATGATATCAGCAAATTTGAGCACAGGTTAGTAACGATTAACGAGAGGCTAACAACTGAGCATCAGGACAGGATCAGTTAATGCGTTAATGTGTGGTTCAATGTTTTCAGGCGAGAAGGGTTCAAGGCAGGACAGATTTATGAATGATTCAATGTTTGGATCAATGAGTGAATCGGCATTTGAGAGTGTGAAGTGACATTTAGATCTCTTGAGTGAATCAACATATGAGAGAGTGTGAAGTGATATTTGGATCAATGAGTGAATCAACATTTGAGAGAGTGTGAAGTGATATTTGGATCAATGAGTGAATCAACATTTGAGAGAGAGTAAAGTGATATTTGGATCACTGAGTGAATCAACATTTGAGAGAGAGTGAAGTGATATTTGGATCACTTAGTGAATCAACATTTGAGAGAGTGTGAAGTGATATTTGGATCAATGGGTGAATCAACATTTGAGAGAGTGTGAAGTGATATTTGGATCACTGGGTGAATCAACATTTGAGAGAGAGTGAAGTGATATTTGGATCACTGAGTGAATCAACATTTGAGAGAGAGTGAAGTTATATTTGGATCACTGAGTGAATCAATGATTGTGCCAGTGACCATATCTATAGTTGAGTCAGTGAACTAACTAAATGTCTGCAGCAATGTATCTGTGAATTCTGTGAACCAGTGTCTGGATGTTTGGATTAGTGAGTGAATCAATGTATGTATCTGAATTTTGTGAACCTGTGTCTGGATGTCTGGATGTTTGGATTAGTGAGTGATTCAATGTATGTATCTGAATTCTGTGAACCTGTGTCTGGATGTTTGGATTAGTGAGTGAATCAATGTATGTATCTGAATTCTGTGAACCTGTGTCTGGATGTTTGGATTAGTGAGTGAATCAATGTATGTACCTGAATTCTGTGAACCTGTGTCTGGATGTTTGGATTAGTGAGTGAATCAATGTATGTACAGTGCGACCCACATCAAAACGGAAGGTTAACCCGTTAACTAACGGATCTTTTACGCAACTCTAACGTATACCTAACTGGTAGTTAACGCGTTTTTTTGCGTGAACGGCCGTCTGTGTAGCGACCGCATCACTGGACT